>OVAX01003487.1:0-19328 GCA_900406405.1 Lepidium africanum | reverse complement strand
AATGAAGATAAAAAGGGAAAAGTTGATCCAAGAAAGTATGGGAAAAGAGTGAGTTATCCTTTTGAGAGNGGGAAAAGTTGATCCAAGAAAGTATGGGAAAAGAGTGAGTTATCCTTTTGAGAGAATGGTAGATTTTAGGATCAATTGGGATTAGTGTAGCTTTAGGGATTTAAGTCGATTCTTGCATCAGTTGGGTAGATGACAGTCTACTCTTGTATGTGTAGGTTGACTTAAACCTTTAGCATTATCCTAAAGCTCGTTTCATTTCTTGAGTGATCCTTGCATTGTGAGCATTGAGCCTTATGGTTGAAGAGATCATTATAATCTTTTGACCTTTACCCTAGCCAAACAAGTTCATGTTATTTTGCATTATGTGATTCACGGCTTTGATCTTAATTGAATGTTAAAAGGCTTAGTTGATTTGAATGCATAGTGTAGGTTGAAGTTGAATCTAGGTTGAGCTTTGATAAGTATGGCTAGACTTTTGAGTAAACTTGGCATCAATTGCATCCTAAAATTACCATCTTGGATAGTGAGCTTAGCATTTAATCATATTGGTCTATGGCATTGAGTTCCCGGTCTCAACCTCTTCTTCAGATTATTGTTCTTGTTTGCTTGAGGACAAGCAAAAGGCAAGTCAGGGGGAGTTGATGTGCATGATTTTTACCCTATCCTCCATTGCATTTTAGCATCATTTTGTAGCCTTTTAGTTGCACATTATGTCATTTTAGAGTCACTTTGTGTTTAGTTTGTGCATTATAGTCATTAGGTCATGCATTTGCATATTTTTGCGTTTTTTTGGTATTTTTAGGTGATTGAAGAATTTAAGCATGAGGTTTGGAGCTCAAGGAAGGAAGCTTGCATCAAGGAGGATTGATTTTGAGCGTAAAAGATGAATCAAGCTTGGATTGGAGGTCTAAAGGGCAAAGGAAGTGAAGAATGGTCAAGTGATGATGCCCTGGCCGCGACCTTACCTACCCAAGGCTCTTTCCAAAGCTCTTACAAATGACGATGGATGAAGACCTTTCTCTTAACGGAATTGGCTGAAATTTCGACACAAGATAGCCACAAGAGTCAGCTTTCATTTTACGGTGGTTTGAAGGTATTTGGATAAGTGGTTAGAAAGATAAATTTACTCAACATATGTCATTTACCGTGACCAGACCCGCGACTTGCACAGGCCGTAAGAAGGGAATGATATCAGCAGACAACCCGCGACTAGACCCGCGACCTGTGTAGGTCACGAACTACAAACTCAAGGACAGCCTCTCGACCAGAGCCGCGACATATTCTACCCAAGGACATGCCAAAAACACACAAACTTGGCACATTTTGATTGGTTTAGCGCTGTTCGTCTTGGGTAAACCTGAATCCACTTTTTTGGAGTTTTTTTGGGCTTGTTGCCCTAATTTAAGTCTATAAATACTAGAAACAAGCTGATCCATGGGGATAGAATACCATTTTCGTTTTTAGCTTATATGTTTTCATAGTTGTTGTTGTGTTCTTGAGAGAAAGAGAGGATTGTTGGAGACTCAAAGGGGAAGATGATCGTAGGATCATCTTCATCCATTTACCATAGTTTTCAATTTACTTTCTACTCTTCTTATTTAATTATGTTTAAGCTTTTGATTATTTCATTTTGTTGGTTTTGCTTTTCATTTCGAATGATTGAGTAGTGAATGTTAGGTTTATGGTTTGGTAGATCTATGAGCTTGGATGGTTGAATCTTGTGCATAGGTTGCTAGATCACGTGATTCCTTCACTTAGAAATTTTTTAATGCTAGATTTGAGCTGGCCACTCAAAGATAGATTCAAGGAAAATCATCGTTCGAGAGGTGTTCGATGAAATTCCCGAAAGACTCTTTTGTGGGCTTTTCTTCCATAGCCTTCGAGAGATGATACTTTGGGGATTAGTGGTCTTAGTGAGCTTGTTTGTAAATGCTTCTTAGACTTTGGATTGACAAATGAGAGTTTAGTTTGGTCCATAGTCTAAGATAGAGGCTAATGCCAAGAGAGTGGTTTAGTCTAGGTCATATGTGACTCATACCCTAGGATGCTTTTAATTAGATCTTTGCATATTGATCTAATTGCCATTCTCTTGATCAATTGCCTATCCATTAGCCTAGTGTTTGCTTATTATTTATTCTTGTTTAGAATGTTAGTCTTTATTGTGCTTTTGTGTTTGTTCTTGTTTCTTGCTTGATTTGGTGTGCTTTGCTTTATTGTTAGTAGTCTTTAGTTCCAATTTCCCATACCCATTGCTATAGCTTAAGTCTTTATTCTCATAGTCTATTGTGTTGATTCTAGATTCTCTTGGGTTCGAACCTCAAATGCTAGCAATGACATGTTATGAAGCGTTTGTTGATTTATAAATGTAACTGTTATCTGCCTCTAAAAACGCTTTCATCATGAACCAAAGAGGAACTACTAGCACTTAGGACATAGAAGACTACTCTAATCTTGGTAGATTCAAGTAATGGAATTATGATCAAGCAAAACAAAGGCAGAACAAAAACAGCAAGAGCAAAGCAGTAAAATAAACAATAAAAGAAGGGCAACAAATGATACAGCAAGATGTAATAAGCAATATGAAATGAATGGAAATTTAAGGAGTTGTATCAGCAATCAAGGCAAACCCAAGAAATCTTAGTCTCATCTAACAAACCAACATACATGAACTCTAGGCTATAATCAGAACCACCATAGTGGACACTAATCCTCTTCTCAAGCTACGACCTAACCCACAGATTATGGTGATCCACAGACAATAATGCATGATGAAACAACATATTCTAACCAATAAGCTCCCTAAACAACCATGATCTTGGATTAGGACAGCAAATCTAAGAACTAGGCTCAGTCAAGCATTTCATCGAACATCTTGTTGGTGTCTGAAAGCACAAGATCAAATCTCAAATGGTCAGAATTAGATTAGCATTAAAAGCACCTAAACTGAAGAGATCTAACATGAATGCACTTAGATGAGAAATCCATAAATCTACCATGATCTCACTATTTTCTCAAGTGCCCATATGGGATCTACTCACTAACCATGGATGCAAACATAACATCAAAATTGATAATAAAAAGCATGATTAGAAAAGCAAAAAAATAGTAAAAAACAAAGATAAAAATGCAAAAACTCAGACTTAGATTATCATAACCAAATCTAGAAAGGTTACAAGAGAAAATGAGAGGAATTTGTACTGATGTTGGTAAATGACGTTGGTGGCTAAAAGGATATTTGTAACCCAACAACAAAAGCCCTAGAAAAGTCAAAGTGGAATTTAAAAAAAGTCATTAAAATGAAAGCAGATAGGCAACTCGACCCAGGTTGCACATTATGTATGGTCGAGTTGTCTAATTCTTTAATCCAATTCTTCAACTTGAGGCTTATCACTCGAGTCTTCACATCGAGTTGATGCTCAATTCTTTAGAAATCTCTAACTCGAGTGTAGGTGATCGAGTCTTCCGGTTCAATTGGCCCGTGAGCGTTAAACTCGACCTATTTGGTTTAGTTGATCAGTTGATAAAGCCTTGCACTCAAAAGTCTCCAGTGACATTACCTCAACTTCCCTTGTTTGTTCTTTCACAGCTTCCTTGAGGAACTTATGGAACTGGGATCAAAGCAAAAACATCCAATAAAGGGATTTTAATCTTAGCTACCTTTATTTGTTTCTCAAAAAGGTCCATGTATCAAGCTGCAATATCCTTCTTAAGACGTTATAGAAAAGGTGTTTCAGGCTTAGATGTGGGTGTAGGTGAAGCTTGGTTGTAGACATCTATACGCACAACTTGGTTGTAGACATCTATACGCACAACTCAACCTAATGTCGATCGAGTTGGAGGGTCGAGTTGGACCACTCCAGGTGCTGTAGCACCTAATTTCTCCTCCCCTTCTTGGTTCACACAGTCTGCAGTGTGTTTGACATTTCCAGAGCGTTGGGGAAGTTCTTTACCACTTCGGAGGGTGATAGATTGAGCTATATACTCCTTCGGGTTTTCGACTGCTTTCCCAGATAGTTGTCCACTAGTCTTGACAGAAGAAGGCGCTTGCTGGCTTTCAAGGTACTTGAACCTAGCATTCAAGGTTTCCAACTTATAGTTCAAATCATTATAAGATGCATCTATCTTGTTTTGCACCTCAGTAAACTTCTTTCAAAGCTTAGAATCTGAAGAGTTATGTTCCTTGATAATTTGATAAAGCAAATCGGCAACTTCCTTTGGTTGAAGTTGAGTAGGCACTGCAGTTGGTGTTGTTAGAGCTGGCTGGAAGCTTTGGTGATACTGCTGCTTGGGTACAAAAGCCTTGGTCTGGGGTTTTTGAGGCGGATAGACCTTATCCTATGGATTGGCAACATTTTTGCTCATGTAGAAAAGATTAAGCTACTGCTTATAGTTGTTTAATGGCTTGTAACCTCCCTGGTTTTGCACAAAGCATAGCTCCTCTTTTAACTCTTCATCCCCTTCTTGAACATGTTCCTCCTCCATAAGATAAACCTCCTCAGATTTACCATTACCAACATGTCGAGCTTCTCATTGAGAGCCTTTAACTTCTTCATGCTAGCTGGGTCAGAATCCACTGTTCCTTGCACACTGGTCACAATTCCTCAGACACTTCGATCATAGTCCTCACCATACTTCCCATCAGCTTATGCAAGAATCTCTAAAAGTTCCCAGCCATCATTCACATCCTTGTTCAGAAAATTCCCATTACTCACTGTGTCCAACAACATCCAAATCTTGGGGTGGACTCCTTTATAGAAGGTGCTGAGAAGTGACTTAGTAGTGTATTCATGTTGTGGGTACTATAATTGGTAGGCCTTGTATCTCTCCCACACCTCAGCAAGTGACTTGGTATTGGTGTATGCAAACCCGAAAATAGCATTCCGCAACTTGGCGGTTCTGGTGTTTGAAAAGAACTTGGCTAGAAAAGCAGACTTACTGTCATTCAATGATGTAATTGATCCTCTAAGAAGGTGTTTTCCCTATATGTGAGCTTTACCATCATTAGCGATTTATAATCTAGAAAGCATGAAGAAACAACTTGCCAAAGCCAATAAATACGCTAGCGAACTAATCTCTTAGGCGAGAAATGTAAATCTCAGAAATTAGTTGGTTAAGAAATTTCATCAAACATCTTGTGGGTGTGGAAATTCCTAGGATCTAATCTCAATTGATCAGAGAGAAAGTATCATTAAGAACACTAAAGCAGAAGAGATATATTCAAATCTAAGCTTCGACACCTAGGAGATCAAGGATTCCACATTAATATAATCATCCTCAAGAACCCTAGCTTTATACTCAGAGACAATGAAGAAATGCAGAAACTCAGAAATTGAAACAAACAACATAACTAAAGGGATCAGAGAGATATGAGAATAAAGAGCTAAAAATCAAACTCAAATACTAAGCATTAAATCATAAATCTGAATACAAAGACAGAGAGAGTTTTGTGGTTTTTCAGCAAGAGCAAAAAGAGGCAAAAACGTGGATAAGGGTTTGGATATTCATCCCCTCAGTAACAAAACCCTAAAGAATCAAATAACAAAAATCAACAAAAACATCTGAGAGCGTCTAACTCGGCCACGTGGCGCGAGTTGAGTGGCCGAGCTGGATAAAAATGCGTGATCTGGCTAAAGGCTGGGCAATATCATCAATACTCATATCCTCTTTAGCTCCAATTTGTGCATTCTGGTCAAATCTTGATTAGCCTCCTTCACCTCTTGAGTAGATTAATTCGAAACCTCCAAAATACACAATGTATGCAATGCAAGTGCAAAAAATGCAAATAGACCAAAAGTGACTCTAAAATGATGAAAGTGCTATGAATATGTATGTATGCAAAATGAACTATATGAGAACCCTAAAACAAGCTAAAATGCATACATATCAACTCTCCCAAACAAACAAATAGAACTAAAAAGGAAGAGAGGTTGTTGACAATGGGAATACCTGATATATGTCATATTTAGCATGTTTTTCATTGTTGTTTTGCATCATTTTCATTTATATAGTTGCATTTAGTATCATTTTAGATTCACTTTGTGTAGGATTTATGCATTAATGTCCTTAGGTCTTGCATTTGCATATTTTCGTGTTTTTGGTCCTTTTAGGTGATTGGAGATTTAAACAATGAGGTTTGGAGCTTAAGGATGGAAGCATGCATGAAGGAGGATTGGATTGGAGCAAAAGGATAGACAAAGGAAATTTGGGGACTTGATGTCGACCACTTGGCCGATGGCCATGCTCGAGGAAGCATAACACCGGCCTCGACTCGATCAACTGTCTGGTGGTCGCAGCCCAACGAAGAAAAAGACAAGGCAGCGATCATCTGTCCGATGGCCGCGTCCAACCTGACTCACTTGCAAACTAGCCTCAACTGCGACCTTCTACCCGAAGGCCCTGTCCGACGCCATCCAGCGGGACGTGAAGTCTGCGACCTACTAACCGACGGCCTTGTTTGATGCCATCCAGGAGGACATGACGGTCGCGACCAACTGTCTGACACTACAACCCAACGACAATCAACAAATTGCCAAAGATCAGGACCACCAGTCCGACCACGTACCCGATGCCCTTGTGGATTTGCGAAGCTCTCAACCAAGGCTTTGTACCTACAATCTGATGCCAACAAACCACACTTGACATTTTGGTTTTACGGATTTCAAAACCCTACTCTCAAGGGGTATAAATACCTGGAAGAAACATAACTCTACACAATCAAGCCTTTAATTTCGATTTCATATAGTTTTCCTCTAAGTTTTTGCTTTGTTTGCTCCAAGAACATTAGAGAGAAAATTGAGAAGAAACTTTGAGATCCATTTGGGTGATTAATTCTTGGATCATCTTTTTATTCTATTGAAGACTCTCTTGTTAATTTCTCATCTCTTTTTCATTATGTTCATTGTTTCTTATGATTTGATTTGCGATTTCATTATGTTGAGTAGTGCGTAATCTCATAGAATGGTATAGGTTGTGGTTAGAGCTAGGGTTGAGTAATGATACAATGATGCTTAGGTTGTTAGTTTCCTCCTATTTAGGTAGTCTTAATGCTTTATTCTTCTTGATCACTTGAATTTTGGTGTTAGGAATTTCATCGCCCGAGAGGTGTTCGATAAAATTTTCGAGAGCCTATTTTAGTATTTTTCTTCCATAGGCTTCGAGAGATTGATGCTATGGGGCTAAATGGTCTTTGTGAACTTGAGTTTAATGCATTTTAGGAATTTGATTAGACAAATGAGAGTTCAGTCTTGTTATTTGCTTAGAAAAGTGATTAGTGCCACGAGAGTGGGCTAGTTAAGCATTGTTTGATTTGTTTCATGCCACAGCCCGAGCTTGATTGAATACTTGTTGCTTCATTTGTTCCATTTCTCTTCCCAAAAATTGGTTTGCCATTTCCTAAGCCATTTGTTTGTTTGATCTTAATTGTTGCTAGTTGTTTCTTTTGCTTTATTTTGAATTGTTGTTTTTTTTAATTGCTTTTCATTGTAGGTTTGGCAAATAGTAATTGCATTTGCCTTGTTTCTTGTTTGATGATTGATTTCTTGTTTAGTTTAAGCTTACTTTTGGGTTCTTTTATTGTGATTCCACTTTCTTTTGATTCTCTCTAGCTTAACATTGAGTCTTCTTATTCCTATTGTTGCAAAATCTAAGTTCTTTGTGGGATCGATCCTCAAGTGCATACAACTACAAGTGTGTAGGGAATTTGTTGATTTTAATTGTGTTTGCTGCAACAAATATAGCACTCATCAATTTGGCGTCGTTGGCGGGGAACTAGGCATTTGCCAATAGAATTTAGATTCTTGTTGAGACTAGAGTTTTATTTTTGTTTGTTACTAATCTTTGTCTTGTTGTTTGTTGTTGAGTGCCAATATGATTTAGATTCTAGTTGCCAGTAGGATTATAGTCGTTGCCAGACGTGTTAGCACTTGAAAGATAAATAGAAGACTTGCTCACTAAAGATGCGCCAAAGAAAGAGAAGATCACATTAGACGCCTTGGTATGGAGAATCAAGGTGATCAACAACTGATTAATGAGAATGTGCCTCATCAAATGGGTAATGTCAATGGAATAGGAGCTCAAAACCGACCTCCGAGTTTTGATGAAACAAGGTGCTAAATGATTGGAACTTTTGATGAACCAAACCTTAAGGAAGTTCAGTATGGGATTCCTACTCCAACCATAGCCACCAATAACTTTGAGGTCAAGTCTAGTTTGATCAACATGGCTTAGAATCAGCAATACAATGGATTACCTCTAAAAGACCCTCTTGATCATTTGAATCGCTTTGAAAAGTTGTGTAAGACGATTAAGATTAATGGTGTGCCTAAAGACGCCATTAAGATGATATTGTTTCTATTCTCTCTTGGAAACAAAGCTTTGCAATGGGAGAGGAATACTCCATCATATTTGGTTGCTACATGGGATATGGTAAAGAAGGAGTTCAAAACCAAGTTTAATCCCAAGCCAAAGTCCGTGAAGCTTCAAAATGATATTTCGAGCTTTAAGCAAAGGAGTACCAAAAACTTGTATGAAGCTTGGGGGTGATTGAAAGAGTATACAAGGAGCTGTGACCATAGGGTTTCAAAGGAGAGTTTGCTCGGTATTTTCTACAGAGGGACGTTGGAACACTATGGGAGAGCTCTAGACACTGCAAATTACAGGAGCTTTGTGAGTTTAACAACAGTTCAATGAGAGAAACTGATTGAAAATTTAGCTCAAAGTGAAGCTTGCTATGGTGGTGAATATGACCGGAGCATGAGAGATGCTGATTCCGACAACCAACAGTGTAAGGAGTTCAACGACAAGATCAACAAGGTGAACAAGATTTTTCTTGTGAATCAAAAGGCAGTGAACTATATTGGAGAGGTTGGTAACAGACAACAATGTGGTCAAGAGCTGGTTTATGAAGGTAGTGACGTTGTACAAGAAGAGTGTAGTTACTTGGGAAATCAAGGAAATTATCAAAACAACTATCAAGGGAGCTACCAAAAGTGACCTTATAATAAAAACCAATGGAAAAACAACAACTTGTCCTATATGAGCAATAATGTTGAGAACCCTCAAGACCAACGTTATCCGCAAAGAGCACCTTAAGCGAATTTGTTTCATCCCTATCATCCAAAGCCTTATAGAAACCAACCTCAAGGCCAAGGACATCAATGACCTCCTCAATGTGGATCTCAACCACCAAATGCTACAAATCCGACACCTTCCAGACCACCGAGAGTTGATAATTACCCTAGGCCTTAAGTTAGTGAAGAAGTTGATATGAAGGCCTTTTTGAAACGAATTGTTGAAGGTCAACTCAAAGGACAATAAGAGACTATTGAGAGGTTGGATAAGATAGAGAGTAAGGTTGATTTGCACTACAATGAGTCACTACCCAAGTTTGGAGACATTTACTCTCACTAGAAGACCTTAGATAACCAAGTCTCCCAAATTGCTTCCACAAGTCAAAGGCCTTAAGGAAAACTTCCGGGAAAAGCCGAACAAAATCTAGAGGAGTATTGCAATGTGATTAGCTCTAATGACGAGAGACAAAATGACTTAGAAGAACTTGCAAAGGCTCTTTCTGGAGAAGGTAAGAAATATGATGATTGGGTCACTACTTATTGGGAAGACGATGAAAGGATCAAGAGTCTCAAGAGGGTGGAGAAAGTTGCTGTCAAGAAAGGAAAGGTAAAGAGGTTGCTGTGAAGACGGTTGGTAAGGTTGACAAGGTTGATGAGGTTGTTGCTAGGGTTGAGAATGGAACTTAAAGGGAAGTTCAAGTTAAGGTTGAGAAGAGTTTTGTTGATGAGCCAAGGGATCTACTAAAAAAGTTACTGTTGATAATGCAAGTGGACCAAGGGGAGTTGAGAAGAAAGAGAAACCCAATAAGTCTCCTCCCTACGTGCCACCACTTCCATTTCTGGGGTGATTTCTATCTAAGGCTCAAAAGAGTGTGCTATCAAAGTTCAAAGGGAACATGACCAATATAGGAGTTCTAATGCCACATGTGGATAATCTACATTCCATACTAGCTCAAGTTCGATTCATGAAAGTCATCTTGGCTAGCCGAGAGAAGATAGAGGAGCTCTTAGCTAATGGAGGGGAGCTTAATCTTAGTCGACTAGAGCCTAGGGTGCTCCCTAAGGAAGGAAACCAAGGAACCTTTGTTATTCCCTGCACATTTGGGAGGCTAGTCTTGATGATGCTTTGTGTGATTCATGAGCAAGTGTGAACGTCTTGTCTCTTGACATTAAGGAGAAATTGGGAGCTGTGGATACGACTGAGTATACAACTCCAATATCTTTTAAAGACTCATCGACAAAGTATCTGGTATGCAAATTGGTTAACTATCCAACTAAGATCGCTAATTGCACCATTCCAATGGACTTTGCTATTATGAAAATGCAGAAAGATTGCAAGATACCATTTATCTTGGGAATACCGTTTTTGAGTACCGTGGGTGCAAAAATCGACTTTGTCAACAAGAAAGTGATTCTAGAGAAGGTGAATAAGCAGGTTTCTTATCCTATCAAGCCAAGGCTTAGCATCTTTTGTGGGATGATCAGATATGGAAAGTATGGAACTGAAGCTTTAAGGTTTGAAAGTGTGGTTAAGGATGGGATTAAGAAAGGTAGCTCATCGAGTTCTCGGGTTAACGATGGTACATCAAACTCCAAGGATGCGTTAGTGGAGAAAAATCCACTCTTTGTTCCTCTAACCACATAAAATGCGGGGAACAACGTCGAACTTGAACCGTAAAACAAGTGCACTTAGGAGGCAATCCCATGGTTACCTTGTAAGTACTTTAAATTTCATTCTAATAGTCTTGTTTTTGTGTGGTTTTTGTGTGACTCTTGTGTGTTCTTGTGTGTCTTGGTTGTCTTTGTGATTGATTTGGGTGTAGGAAGCAAAAAGAGTGAGCACAATGGATTGTGAAAGTTTGGGGAGTTGAAGAGAAGAAGGCAAATTGTTGGGGTGAGTCTCGACCATTTGGTCGAGAAAAGTGATTAATGGGTCGTGTTTAGAACCAAGGTCTCAACCATTTGGACGATGACTTCTAGCGGATTCGAAATGGCTTGACCATTTGGTCGAGAGACTTACCCGATGGGAAGCAGCTAGGATGCTAAGCCTCAACCACTTGGTCGAGCGGACTGTCCGATGGAAGCTCACGGATACAACGACAAGGTCTTGGACGTTTTGAAAAACCCTCTTCAAAAACCCTCATTTTCTCTCAAAAATTTCAAAACAAAACCTTATTTCAAACTTTACTTTCAAGAAATTCTTCATGTAATTTCGGTTACCTAATCTTTTTTGCATCAATTTTCTCAACTCTTTAAGCATCTACACACAAAGGTATGTGAATTCTTAACTCAAATCTCCATGTTTGCTCAAATTTCAAATTCTTAGATTTATGGTGATTTGTGTTGATTTATTGATTAATTGGCTTAGGATTGGTTAGAAATTGATTGAGTAACTTAATTTGAGCTTCATTTCGCAAAATTTATGGCTAATTAAAGGAATTTGAGATTTAGGGTTCTTGACTTTTGAAATGTGTTCTTGAGTAAGAAATTTATTTTGAAGGAATTTGGTGAATTTGGTCTTAATCCATTGTTTTTTATGTGCGTAGCAAGGAGTCATTGTACTTCGTAGTGAAATTTATCCTAAATCTTGCTTAGTTTTGAAATTTGTTGAATTGAAAATTGGTTGACTTTTGTGTTGACTAGAAGCAATTTTGACTTTATGTTGACTTTTTCAATTTAATGATTTTTCATGAAAAATGATTGTGACTTGCTTGATCTAATGCTTAATTGAGGTTGAGGAGTTGATAAATTGAGTGCTAATTATCATAATTGATTGAGTTTTGATTGAATTGCCTTAATCTTGCAAATTTTCATTCAATTTCCATGAATTTACCTGGTATCGTGGATCTTTTGTAAGAAATGGCTCCAAAACCAAAGGATCATGCTAACAAGACTTCAAAGGCATCAAAAGGGAAAGATAAAGCCGTGGATAAAGTGCCAAAGAAAGGGGACAAACGTCAAAGAGAAAAGGATTTGGATGCAACAAAGAAGAAAGTTGATAAGGAAAGTTCAGTTTCTTAAAGTGCAAAACGCTTGACCGGCCGAAGAAGCGGAACCAGAGATTGAAGGAGTGCTTTTTACCCAAGAATAGGATGATGATTACAAGCATCAACTCAGAATCCTCCATCGTCCAACTCACTACCTCCGGTACAAAACACTTGTGACAATGGGGATCAAAGATAATGTGTATGCTTTGCTAAATACCATGGGTTTAGAGAAGTTTACAACCCTCAAGGCCTTCGTTTTCCCGACCTTGCTCGTGACTTCTTTGCTACGGTGGATTTGAATTACAAGAATAATGAAGATTCAAATCCGGATGAAGGGATCTTAGCATTCAAGTTGCATGGTGATAACAAGATTTTTAGTCCTGTTTATCCAATCCTTATAGTATATAAGGTTGTCGAACCAAAGCTTGATGTTAACAATTGGGGTATGGATAACTAACTAGTTCAGGAAAAATTAGGGGAAAACAGTGGATGTAATTGATTCTGTCACAATCAACTTAGAAAACAAAACTAAATAAACAGAGAAAACAAGCATAAAAATGACTAAGTAAAATCAAACTAAGCAGAAACATATGAAACTTTGAAAAACAGAGACTAAGTAAAATGCAGAAACAGAGTAAGTAAACAGCAGAAACAGATGGCGAGTTGCAGTAATAAGATGAATATCGGCTTGTGAGGAGAGTGAAGTAAATGAACTAAGCAGAAATCTGGGTAGTGATTTTGTCTAACAACCTAAGCCAATCATATCATCAAACACCTCTCAAGCAGAGATAGCCTACAAATCAGATTTTGGGTGATTAAGTCAAAATAAGCATGAAGAACATTCAATCTAGCACAGCCTATGAAAATATTCAAACACAAACATCACAAACCCAGAAAACTTCCCAGATCTACTTTATCTCCTCACTAAGCCCTAAGATATCTACTCACTACTCATAGAATGAAAAACAACAAACCTAGAAAACATGATTAAATACATAAAGAAAGAAATGAAAACGAGATCTAACAACCTAGTGTGAGATTTAAGCAGAAATCATGAATTTCATAAGAACAACAAGAACAACAAAGAGAAATAACAAAGAGGCAGAGAGAGAAATCTGGAATTCACTAAAAGAGGCAAAAACTAGGTTAAAACTCGATATTTGTTTTCAGCTAAAACAAGGGTATTTATAGGGCTTAAAACACGGAAGCCCTAATTTTAAGTCAACAAAAGTAAATAGTCGGTCTAAGTTTCTTCAGGTTGCATGGCGAGTTCGAGGTTGTGTTCTGGAAAATTCAGCTTTAGCAAATGCTCAATCTGGGTTGCACTCATCACCCTCTGGCGAGTTGAAATGGCTCAGCTTCAAAAACATGAATTCTGGCTAAGTCTGGAATGTTGAACTCGCCAGTGTCATGTGGGAATGGGTGGCGAGTTGGACATGAAGGGTTCAGCCAAAAATTGTATTTTTGGCTAAGTATAGGACTCTGAACTCGCCTATGCATGACGAGTTGGTTGGGCGAGTCCTGAGTACTTAGCCTGTAAAATCCTCAGTTCTTGATGTTTTGGCTCCAGCTCTTCAGTTCTAGGCTTAACTTGCAGTCTTTATGCTTGTTTGCTCCAAAATACTTCGAATTGACCCAAAGTGCTCCAAAGTTCCTGAAATGCTCCAAATGCTATTTAAATGCAAGAATGATCCTAATTGGGACTCTAAAATGCATAGTATGGAACGTGAATGAATGCAAACATATGCAAACTATGAAGCTAAAATGGGCAAAATTCATGAATATCAACTCCCCCAAACTTAGTCCATGCTTGGCCTCAAGCAAGTGCAATGAACTAAGCTGGAAGAGAAGTTGCAGACACAAGGGTCATCTTGCCTTAGTCAAACATCCCAATAAGCTTAAACTGTAAACCACAAACAAACCAATGTTCCATTATGACTCTAACTGCATACTCGCCTATAAGCTTAGCATTCAGTCCCCGACTCCCTAGTGCCTAAGATGGTCTCTAAGAATGCAGAANGCTTAGCATTCAGTCCCCGACTCCCTAGTGCCTAAGCTGGTCTCTAAGAATGCAGAATTGAATCCTTATTTCTTAGAAGTGAATGCCTCAAGAGGGACTACAAATCAATGAACATGTGATTCAACTTTCTGAACTTGGCATGGCATTAATTCAATTAAGCACACTTGTGAGTTTCTTTGTTTGTTTAGTTTAAGCACAAACTCATGGTCTGGTCTTCGAATCCGCAGCTCATTCAATGGTCTGTTTCACGCCCCTTTTAAGGATCCACACCACCGAATAGCTACTTCATGTTCTATACTCCTTGATTTCAGTGAGCACAAGAAGGTACGAGTTTATGCACAATCCCCGCTCACCTTAAGCATCATCAAATGAGTTGCAGGTTGGAAGAGCTTTCATTTTCAGTTATTTTGCCACACCAAGTTCAAGCAAGGAAAATGTTCAATGCATCCGTAGGCCCTAACTCACCGAGTTAAGTTCAGATTAGAAGGAAACAAGCCTGATTCTATCAAGACACAACACCAGNAAGGAAACAAACCTGATTTTACCAAGACACAACACCAGCACAACTTTCCAAGGTGAACGATCCACCTATAAGCTTACTACAGAGAGAGATCACCAAACCACTAAGTTCACTATGGTTTCTAGCCAAAAACCTAGAAAGAGTGCCTAACTTCAACGAGTTGATTCCTATACAAACTAGACTCGATCCTAATATGAAATGCATGTGAATGCTAAAAATAAAATTTTTTATGGGTTTTTATGCAAGTTAGATAAATGATATGAAATCTAAGGTATGAATGTAAATGAAAAATCTTAATGGATTTTTATGCTATGTATGTGATGCATGTAAAATCAAGCTAAGATCAAAAAGCGTAGTTAGCAACTCCTAGAACCCTCCCCCAAACTTAAATCACACAGTCTTTATTGTGAATATAAGCTTGAAGTTGAATCGTAGGTAAACAAAGCAAGAGCTCATATGCAGTTGTGAGAAAACAGTTGGAGTTTTAGGTACGTTGGAGCTGAGCTCGCCACTCTCTTGAAGAGTTAGGCTGAGCTCGCCATTCCTGCAGGCTGACTGGGCGGCGAGTTTGAGCTGTTTGTGCCTGATTGAGCTGTACTCGACCTTTGTTATACCTGAAACGTATTCACCATGATCTTAACACATAAAACAGCATAAAACGAGCAAAGAAAAATAGCAAGTATATATTTACAAGGATACGCATGGGATTGCCTCCCAAGTGCGCTTGAGAGGTAATCTGGGAAAAATAAAAATAAATTTTTTTTATTTTTTTCGATTTTCTATGCCTTAGATGCTATGTTACTAAGAATGGTGTTGGAGCTTGTGGTCTCAGAATTTGAAGAGGTGGGCAGTGGAGTCGTTCATTTCTTCGAGTGTGTAGCTCGCTGGGTTGACTGTTGGTGCTGGAGTTGTATCATCGAATGGCTCAGTGTGTGTGCTTGGCTCGCTTGTGGTCGTATCAGGCGGAGGTGGCGAGCTACTGTATCGCATCCTATGCAATTCCTTCCTGCTCGGCTTCACCCTTCTTGGCCTTGGCTCAGCTGAAAAGTGGCGAGCTTGGCTTGGTTCTGCATTTGCTGAAGTGTAAGTCCCCTCTGTTGAGACTGAATAACGTTGTGGTGCTGCTTCAGCTTATTCTTGTTGAGGCTCACTGTTGAAGCTTCCCCTAAACTCAACCATTTCCCTCCTTATCTGCTCCTTCTTCCTAGCCCATTTAGACTTCTCCTTGGTCAGATTTCTAACAGTTTTGACCAACCACTTTCCCAGCCTATGTAGTTTTCCAATCCTCTTATGAGCTTCTTTGACAGGAACACCCATCCTTGGTTGATTATACTCCTCGAAGAAATATTTTTCAGGCTCATCTTCACTCTCAATCGCAGCTTGTGGCTGCTCAGGGGTGTGCAAACTCCACATTTTGTACTAAGCTTAGTGAGCTAAATGTTGTGTAGGGTAGGAGAATTTCAGCGTCATGCTTAGACGGGTGGTAAAGGTTGTAGATGAGTTCACCATTAGGTCCTTTCTTGCTTAGTACTTCTAAACTTCTGAGTTTTTGGAAGTTCAGAAACCTTGGTGCCATAACATTGTCCTCGTCGTCATTCAACTCAATACCACAAGCCACCAAAAGTGGAGTTACAACCCCACCAATGCTTACAGCTTTCTTGTTTTGGCGGATGATCTGGGTCATAGCTCTTGACCTGTAGACAATGAATTGCCTAGCTAGAGTATAGGCCAAACCTGCACTCGCATTGTCTCCATCCAGCTCTTTTCCAGTTGAAGTAGTTCCAATTATTACTGAAAGGATGATGTCTAGTTGCTGCATCTCCCCTACGTTGATTGGTCGAGGAGAAGGCCGCGAATACAGCAAGTTCCCTATCACCCGCCAGGTAATATTCACCGCTGGGTTGCAAATTCGGTTCCCTTTGCTTCTAGATGGAACAAAGGGCCTCTCCCACTCAACATGAACCATACCTCATCCAACTCGCTGTCTGCTATTCTTGGTTGCCCGGGTGCACCCGCTTCGAAGCCATAGAGCTCTTGCATTTCCTTAAAGTTTAGCTCATACTCAATGTCAGGCACTGTAATTTGATGGATCCCCCTCCATTAACTGCTACCTGCTTCATAGTCAACTTCTTGCTTATCTTAGCTTGGACCGTTGCTAGGAATTGAGTAGTCTCCTCCTTGTAACATGGATACACCATTGAGGCGAGTTGAGACAGTCCAGCCACATCCAGCATGAGGTTTACATCCCCAGTTATTCCCAGCAATTCTATGGTTTTCTTGTGAGGGTATAGAGTACCCTTGAAACCATTGTGTGACAGAGCAGCGTAATAGCCTTCCGGTGTTTTCTCCAAGGGGCGCAACTGAGGTGGCCTAGGCGCACGCCTTTCGTCCATGATGATGTACGCCTGTTCGGTGGTATAGCCATCCTGCATCAATTCATCTATGCCGCGGTTGAATTCAGCCTCTTCATTTTCCTCTATAGGCGAGTTATCTTTGATATTGGCTTAGGGTTCATCATCTTCACTTGAAGATGGGATAGCCAAATTCTTCCCTTTGTTTTTCACCACAGGAACCTCCTCCTCACTGTCTGAGCGTACAAGTCACCTAGCTGGTTGGCGAGTTGGAGGTGTATACTCCTCATCTGAGCTTTTTTTCTTTGCACTAGCCTTCTCCAACGGCTTGTCTTTTTGCTAGTACTTGGCTTTGGTCTTTGTGTCTCCTGAATATCATCATCCAATGGCATTTCTCTACTAAGAACGTTGCGTCGAGCTCGCCATTGTACCCTTCTTGCCATTGTCTTTGGATAGGGGAAAAAATGAAAACTAGCCAGGGTAACTTGTCACCTAGTTGCTGTGAACTCGCTAACCACTTGATGTGAACTAGCCAAGCATTTCTTCTAGACTCGCTAAACAACTGAACTGAACTTGCCAAAAATGGCTTGAACTCGTCACTCAGGGGTTGAACTTGGCATCTACTTGCTTTGAACTTAGTAGAAATTGCTCAACAGAGCTTGAGAGAGAAAACTTCTAGAGAGATAAGTGTGAGAGTGAGAGCTATGAAGTTGAAGAGTGAGGCCACCACTACATTTATAGGTGAGAGTGAAGGCTTGGTGGTTTGCAAAACAATGGGCTTGTACGGACCTACTTGCCAAACCACTCCAACCTCAGCCATGATTTTTTCTGCTTCATTCTGCACCACTCGTTCAACTACATCAAAGCAACCACACAAATTCTGCTCAATTCTGCTCCACAAACTTCAACTTGGTGCCACTGTTCACCCAAAGTTACTTAAAGCTCAAAATTTTAGCTATACCCATAAATGCTCAGTGACTGGTCTTTTCTTGTTCGGTCGAGTTCCTGCACATCAAAGACATAAAAACGCAAAAACCTCAAGTCAAAGAAAAAGCTTAGTATGAGCTCGTTAGTTAAAGTTCTGAAATCAAGCTAAAATTTGTGATGAGTAGTGATGATGTGCTTAAGTGAATATGTAGGATAGACACAAGAAATTCATTTAATTTGACTCTCATGATTTTTCTTGTGGTATCACTCACTAAACAAATCACCATTCACCAAAATGAGCTAATCCCAAACTTCAAAAATTAAATGACTGAAAAATTTAAAGCGAGGATATATAAAAAGGATAAACATGGGACTACCTCCCAAGTGAGCTTGTTTTGAGTCTCAAGCTCGACTCTTCACACTATCAGCTAGTGTGGTGTTTCAAGGGAAACCAGAGTTCCCTTTTTGTCATTCGCAGCCTCTAAATTTTCGTTCAGGCTTGTAACTGTGAAACTTTGGCCTTCAATGGTTGGCTTTCTTGAATCTTCACTCAAATTGAACTCCAATTTTTCTATGCCACCCAAATCCAACTGAATTGCCTTGTTCTTCACATCTATGACTGCTCCAACAAACGCTAAGAAAGGTCATCCCACTAGTATTGGATCTTGAGGCTCTTCATCCATATTTATGACAATGAAATCAGTCGAGATCTCAATATTGCCTATCCTGATAGGCAAATTTTCCAGCATGTCGTGTGGAGAGCGAGTGCTTCTGTCAGCGAGCACTAGTGATAGCTTGTTGGGCTTGTAGTAGTTGAATCCCAGCCTCTTTGCCACAGTATAAGGCATTAGGCTTATGGATGCGCCAAGATCACATAGTCCTTTCTTGAAGTTGAGATGACCCAGCGAACAGGGTAGAGTGAATGTCTCTAGATCCTCAAGTTTTCTTAGCACAACCTTAGTTTCAGCTACAGCTTTACACTCAAAACTCTCAACCTCTAAACCCTCAATGAGATGAACCTTAGCTTTCACGACTTCCTTCAAAAATTTCTGATAATGTGGGATCAAGGCAAACTCATCAAGCAATGGAATTTTAAGCTCAACCTCCCTCATATGCTTTTCAAAAAGCTCCTTGAATTTCATAGTCTGATCTTTCTTTAGGTGAGTTAGGAATGGTGCTTGTGGTTTTGCAGCATTTTCGTTAGGCATTGTTGGCTCAGAAACAGGATTTGCTAAAGTTTCAGGCTCAACTCACCTAGCTGGTTGGCGAGTTGGACTGGCGAGTTCGGAAGTGTTTTTCTTCCCAGCTTGTTCATCCTCCCCTCCTTGAATTCGCTGTCCTCAGTGGCTGTAAGTTCAACTGCTCTAGTGTGAAGCTCCTTACCTCTTCTGAGGGTAATGGACTGAGCAGTGTATTCTTTTGGATTCTGGACTGCTTTGCCTGGAA
>OVAX01003486.1:0-19328 GCA_900406405.1 Lepidium africanum | reverse complement strand
TGATTACGAAGTTCGAGTAGGAAAAATAATTGGTTGAATTAAGCAAAAATATCTTAGGTTACGTCATGTTTTGTATTAAGATTGATCGTTGATGTTATTATGAATTGAATGAGATAGATTCTTTTATATGGAAACACAAATGGCAAATGTAATCGACTTTTAAAAATAAAATTAATTTTTGTACCATTTAGATTCAATTTTCAATCACAAGAGTATAACACAAGGTCCTAAATTGCTAAAATGTATACCAAACAATTGGTTAATCATTGGACAAAGTTCAACAAAATAGCACAGAAACTACCCACCAAAAGACAAAAATCGCAAGTAGAGGACCATCAGAATTGAAACTAGCTTATGAAAAAAAAAATTATTACTATTATTTTGTTTTTAAATAGTTCTTTAGTCCTCATTGTAACATAATTTCAGATAAATGTTTGGTTTATATGTACTCATAAACTAATAACATATACTATCGAAATATAAGAAAATTATGTGTTCAAATATATATATATATATATATATATATATTGTCAATATTGGATCGACAAGGGCCGATCCATAGCCTAAATCCCATCCTAAAATTTCTTTTTCAAGCTACCATAATGCATCGGGTAGGAATCAAACTCTGATGTCGAGTCATTAGCTGGATCATCCTAACCACCAGACTGAGAACAACTCAGCAAAGATTTAAAATTCAAATTAAGGTGCATGGTTCTCTAAAATGGATATTCAAAAGTCAGAGGCCTTACGTTCTTTCCGCTCGTGGGTCTTCCATTTCCTGAAAATGAGTACGATATTTTTTAAGATTACCCTTTTAAAAATTATATTTCATCATGTTTTGATCTCACTCACATAATACCAATAATTTGTAAGATATGAATATTTTTTCTCACTCGTATTCATTTATTGTAATACTCTCTTTATTTAACAACAAAATCTAAATTTATATTGCAATATAAGCATAATAATAAAATATAAAAATTATTATTAAACATATATATCTATATATTATTGAACACATTAAAATCAAATTTGACGGTAAAATATGAAACGAGACATGGCTTCTTATGGAGCTTTTACTATTTTATATAGAAACTCTAAGCATTACATAAATAAAATCAATTTACCTATGGTTTAGATTCGAAATGTAAATTTTAGTTTTATCCGTTTGTTATTTGATCTACTTTTAAACAATGATCACTGAGTTTAAAAATTAACAATTGTCCATTATCAATAAATAAATATATTCAAATACACAAAATAACAAAATCACCAAATACTTACTTACCACACTTAATTTATGTTTGTATTTTCAAAAACAGAATTATATATATATATATATATATATCGATACAGAATTAAATAGTATATTAATTTTTTTTTTTTTAAACAAACAAATCTCGTACTATAACATGTAATGTACTATATATAACACGTGAATAATTTTGATTCTCAATTATTTTGAACCGTGTCAGATTCAATATATCCTCACGTTTTTCTTCTTTCTGACATAAAAACAAAACACATCACTTTCTATAAACGTTATCAGAATTAAGTAGTAACAACCATCCAATACGACACACGATTCAGATACCATTTTGAGGTTATTGACCCTACAGAAAAAACGATATTCTTAATTAATGAAGACACGATTAATAATTATGCATGGAGAGATCTCACAAGCCACAAACACATTTAGAGATAAGTACTTATCATCAAATTCTAATCTTAAACTCTTAATTACATAATCCAAAGAACACAAAATATATATGACCAAAACTCTAACGCCTTTAATTTTTAAAAATATTTTGGTGCATAAAGAAAATTTAAAAGAATTGATTTACCTACTTTGTATTATTTTTTTTTTTGGTGAAACATTAAATTGCAGAATATTTGACCTATCAAAAAATGATTGTTGGTACAGTATAAATGAGTGACAAATTCCAAAAAAAATATCATATAGTTTGTATCGGCAAATAAGTTTTCAAAAATTCTAAAAATAAGATATTGACCGTCAAAAGATATATAGACAAAAAAAAACATGGAATCCACTAAAAATGGTGGTCTAAACGTTACAAAATATTTGTAATAATTTACTGCCCCGGCCGATGATATTATATCACTGGAGTTTTTATCTCGGTTTACCATGCTTGATTTCACAAAGTGAGTGGATAGTTTTGCTTCGGTGATATAGGAATTGTTTCGTTTCGTCATGTGGTCTGCTTTAGGTCTTAGATTGGTACTACTAGTATTTTCAGTTGACTGGTTCTTAGTTTACAATCACTGCAAAGCTTAGGCTTTATCACATTCTTCTAGTGTGGGAATTATAAGGATTGTTAGAATCATGTCGTTGACAAAAAAAAAACTGTTACAAACTTTTTTGTTAAATATTCTCTTTCTTACCAAATTTCGACTAAAGCTAATCATGCTAAAAATTTAAGGTTTAATCTATATTCTATAATAGCAGTTTTGTGGCAAAAGGAAACTTTTTTATTAAGAAGCTCTGTAACATGATTAGAGAATATTTCAAATAATTAAATGTCACCATTAGAACTAATTCTGTCTATTGGCAATGTAATTAGTTAAACCCAACAAAAGTTTAACTTGCAACAGAGCATCATCAAATTTGTTTAACGGTGAGATCAATGAATTTGTTGATGTGTTTATTACTATTCACGTCATTGGGTTTTAAAGACAATCGCTGCTTCAAGCAACATTGCAGTTTTATGATCATGAATGCAACCAAGTAACTCTAATCCGACGTGGTTTTGATCGATTCGTTCAGTAGCTAAATCCACTACTTGTCTTGCAGCTAATCCTTCTTGTCCAATAGGTTTAGCTAACTCTCCAATAGCACGAACCATTTTTATCGGTGAAACATCTTCTGACATAGCTAAATGCTCAAAAGCGAATACTAAAAGTGTATCTACGGCTATAACAGCAATGTTTCACCGTATACTTCGTGGTTTGTTGACGGAGATCGTCCTTATCTAAATAAGGAAGATCGTCGTGGATTAATAACATTGTGTGAATCATTTCCACAGCACAAGCTGCTGGTAATACGATGGATTCTTCACCACTGACTAATTTACAAGCGGCGATGCAGAGAATCAGTCTAACTCGTTGACCTCCAGCGAGGAGTGAGTATCGCATTACTTCATGGATTTTGTTTGGTTCTCGAAGAATGACGACGGAATCGAGAGCTTTCTTGACAGAATTTGCTTTTCCGATCATGTAAGATTTGAAATCGAATTTGATGTTTTCTTCTTTGATATGTGAAAAAACGATGTTGAGTTTTCGACGGTGAAGGAATGGTTGGATTTTTATGAATAATTTGTTGGATCTGGGTATGGATATTCAGATAGATAGATTAAAACATGTTTTAAGATTGATGGTAGACGTAGCCATGGTACGATGATCAAACAATAAAATTTTCTTAATTTTATTGTTTGAGGCAATTTTTGTGCGTGCCTAACTAACTCTCGTTTTGCTTTTCCGATCTCGACTTTGGCTCTCCGGCGGCTTGGAAAGGGACTTGTCATCAGAAATGGCGAGCTCCTCTTCCTCTCATTCTTTGTTATCTGCTCCTCCGACCTCTTTTCCGGTGTTGATTTCTCAAGATTTAGCGAAGTCTGCTCCGATCTCTTTACCAGTTGTTTATCCGTCTTCTTCTATTCAAGCTTCAGTTGATACTCTACGCTCTCCAATTCTCTCTTCGCCTGTGATTCCGATTTCTCCTGTTGTTGCTCCGTTGATTTCAGATTTGGTGGCTTTCCCTCCTTTTGTTGCAGATAAGATTCCTAATCCTTTTGTTGCTTTGGTGAATTCTTAATCTGAGCTACCTTCTACTTCTGGATCTATTCCTGCTGCTGTTGATTCTGTGAATCCTTCGTGGAATGATATTGCCAAATCTTCCAACGCTTCTGTTATCGATTTTGGCTTTACTCCTGCTGTTACTGATGGTATTATCTCCTCTTCGATTCCTTCTTCGTTTCTTGTAAACACGATACCTCTCTGGAGTAATTTTGTTGTGGGTCACTTCATTGGTGAAGCTCATCATATTGGCTCTGTTCATGCTACGGTGAATAGGATTTGGCAAACTTCTAAGAAAGATCTCAAGATTGATGCAAATTTTGTCAAACCTACTTTTGTTGTTTTTCGTATTGAGGATAAGCATGTTCGTGATCGTGTTCTTCACCGTCGTTTCTGGTATGTAGGTGATAAACCTATGATTGTTCTTGTTTGGTCTCCCTCTACTACTAATCAGTCTTTGGATCTGCATTCCATTCCTTTATGGGTTGACTTTAAAGATGTTCCTAATCATCTTTTCTCCTTTAAGGGGCCTCAGTTTTTTAGCAAGTCATGTTGGCAAACCGATTAAACTTCATCCTTCTACTATAAATTGTCTTCATTTTGATGTTGCTTGGGTTTTAATTGAGGTGAATTTGGAGAAACCTCTTCCTTGTCTGATCCATTTAGTTGAAGGTTCTTATCCGGCTTGTCAGATTGGTCTCTCCTTCCCTTGGCTTCCTCCTCGTTGTGATCTTTGCTTTAAGTAGGGTCATCTCCCTACTAAGTGTAGTCTTAAAGCTAATTCTGCAGAATCTTCAATCCTCCTGGCAGCTTCTACTCCTTCTAATCCTGATTTAACAAAGATACTTGTTGCTGCTGATCAGTTTTCTCTTTCGATCCCTGCTAGTACTAAACTATCTCAGCATGTGTCTTTGGAATCTGGTGTTGGTTCTAAGTCTCTTGACTCAACCAACATCAGAAAATCAGGTTGTACCTTTCCAATTATGTCTGATTCTATTGTTGTGATTGTTGCCACAACTACTAATGCTTATCTCTGTCAAGTTTCTCTCAGATCTCCGAATAATATTCCATCTCTAACAAAGTCGACTGTTGTTGTTGGTGCTGCTCCTATTCCTCCAGCTTCCATCAGTACTCACTCGACTAGGCGTTCATCTATGGAACATGCTGTTGGTACCATGTCTTTAGACTAGACCGCCATTAGAAAATCAGATCATATTTCTCCGAAATTTTCTAGTGTTGTTAATTCATTAACGAATTCTCTACCTAATTCTTCTACTGGTCAGCTTTCTCCTTCCAGGATTCAACCTCTTGAGAACCTTCCTGAGGAAGGCGAAATTTTGGAATATGATCTGTCAGTTTTAGTTCCTCGTAAATCTACTCGCCAATGTCAAAAATCTGAAATGAAGTCTGCAGCCATTAATACTGAGAGTTCTAAAATCCCTGCATCTATGCTTAGCCAACCTCACTCTAAGAAAGCTTCCATTAGGAAGCATTGATGTCTTTTTTAGCTTGGAATCTTCATGGTTTCAACCAACCACGTAAGCATACTATGCTTAAGAAAATGGTTCAGGATTCTAAACCTTTATTTGGCTGTTTGATTGAAACCAGAATTACTCAGGCGAATTTTGTCTCTATTCTCCGCTCTTGTCTCCTTTCTTGGGAAGCTACTGCAAATTACAACTATCATCGTTTGGATCGTATCTGGTTCTGCTTCTCTGATGCTGTTTATGTTGATCTTTTAGTTATGTCTGCTCAGCATATCACTTGCAGGATTCAGGTTGTTTCCTCTGGTGAAACCTTTGTTGTTTCCGCGGTTTATGGTTCCAATTTTGAAGTTGATAGACATATTCTTTGGTCAGAGTTATTCGATATTGTCTCATCTTTTCAACATCCCTCTCTTCCTTGGATTTTTCCAGGGGACTTTAATGAAATCCTTTCCACTTATGAGCACTCACGTTCTAATGAGTATAGTTTTGATCAGCAGGGTATGGTTCAGTTTCAGAATTGGGTTTCAAGTCTGGATCTTATGGACCTTGTCCTCTCTGGTCCGAAATTTTCTTAGTGGAATAAGAGAGATGAAGATTCGATTGGTAAAAAATTAGACCATGCTCTCATTAATGAAACATGGTTGGATTTTTTTCCAGGTTTTTCTGCTACTTTCTCTACTGGTTCTATCTCGGATCACGCCAAAATCATGGTCTCTCTTCACTCTCCTCTTAGCACCTCTAAAAAGCCATTTCAGTTTTTTAACTTTTTGGCAGATCATGAGCAATTTCTCCCCAGTATTGAGCTGTCTTGGAATTCTTCTGCTCCTTTTTATCACTCTAGGTCCGCTCTTCATTTATTTCATAGAAAGTTGAAGCTCCTAAAGCATGCGCCTCGACTCCTAAATAAAACTCATTATGAAAATCTCCCAAATTGCACAAAAGCTGCTTTTGATGATTTGTGTTTAAAGCAATATGAAGCTCTTCAATGTCCTAATACTTCCACTTTTCATGAAGCTTCTGTTGCTTCTACTCGTTGGCATCACCTAGCCAAAATTGAGGAGCATTTTTTTCGTCAAAAGTCTAGAATTCGATGGTTGGGTTCTGGTGATCGGAATACTTCTTTTTTTCATCGAACTGTTAAATCTAGAACCTCTAACAATGCTATTTGAAGTCTCATCTTACCTTTTGGTATCATTGTTTCTAACCCTGATTCGATTACAAGTGCTGCAGTTGCTCATTCTCGAGACTTTTTACAACATGACTCCCCTCCTCTCCAGCAGCCTCAGATTTTGGCTATTTTTTTCAGTTTGTTGACTTCTCCTGTTCTCCCTCTACTTCTGATAGTTTGGTTGCTCTAATTATAGCTGAGGAAATTTGCTCTACTCTCTTTTATATGCCTTCGAATAAGGCCCCTGGCCCTGATGGTTTTACAGTTGAATTCTGCAAAGCTGCATGGCCCATAATTGGTAAAGACTTCATCACTATTGTTCAATCTTTCTTTCTGTTTGGTTTCTTCCTACTAGTATTAATGCTACAGTTTTGACTCTTGTTCTCAAGCATTCTGATGCTCACTCTATGGCTGATTATAGACTAATTGCTTGCTGCAATCTGATTTATAAAGTTATTTCCAAGTTAATTGCAAACAGATTGAAGTCTTTTCTGCCTCAAGCTATTACTCCTAATCAAACTGCTTTTGCCAAGCATCGTTTACTACTGGAAAATGTTCTCCTTGCAACTGAGCTAGTGAAAGACTATAACAAATCTTCCTTATCTTCTCGTTGTGCCACTAAGTTTGATATCTCCAAAGCATTTAATTCACTGAATTGGTCTTTTATTACAGTTGTGTTGAATGCTATGAACTTACCTGATATGTTCATCTGTTGGATTCAACTCTGCTTTTTAACAGCGATGTAATCTATCTCCAAATGGTAACTTGCATGGTTTTTTCCCTAGCTCTCGTGGGCTTCGCCGAGGCTGCTCTTTCTCTCTCTTTATCTCTATATTATAATCAATAATATTCAATCTAACATGTTGAATAGAGTTGCTCAATCTGCTCCCTTTGGTTATCATCCTTTTTGTAAAGATCTTAACCTTACTCATCTCAGTTTTGTTGATGATATAATGGTTTTTTCGGATGGCTCTCCTCGTTCTTTGGCAGGCATTCTGAGTGTGATGAAAACTTTTGCTAACATGTTAGGTTTGCATATTAATCTCTCTAAATCCTCGATTTTCTTGGCTGGTAATGATTGTTCTTCTCTCCAATATGCTGCTCTTGAAGCTGGTATCTCCATTGGTTCTCTTCCTATTCGCTATTTGGGCCTTCCTCTTTTATCCAAGCGCATGACTAAGTCTGATTATGAGCCGTTGATCTCGAGAATTAAAACCAGAATGCTCTCTTGGACCAATAAGTCATTGTCTTTTGCTGGTCGTCTCCAACTTATCAATTCTGTCATCCCAAGTATCACTAATTTTTGGTGTGATTTCTTTAGTCTCCCTAATGGTTGTTTGGATGAGATTGAGTGCCTTTGCAGTGCATTTTTATGGTCTGGTTCGCCTAATAATACTCATAAATCCAAGAGGCGCCTTCTTACTATGACTGATTCTCTATAGGTTAATTAGATTAAACACTACTTGATGCGCTATTCTTCCTTTTGGAATTTTCATTATAATGCTAGAGGATCATGGGCCTGGTGTAAGCTTTTGAGATTGCATCCTCTTGCATCCACTTTTGTGAAGATTAAGGTTGTCTCAGGCCTCAATACTTTTTTCTGGACTGATAATTGGTGCCCTCTTGGTAAGCTCATTGATATTGTTGGTCCGATTGGTACTAGATACCTTAGTGTTTCCCATAATGCCGTGGTTTCTGAGGCTTTCGCCTCCTTGTCTGGCTGGTTACCTCATGCCTCTCGTTCTGGTCAATTTGCTAATTTGGTTCTCCATATTCGCTACTTGCCTATTTTAGCATCAGATGGGAATGATGTTCTCCTTTGGAAGCACTTGGAGTTTGAGTTTCTTCCTCGTTTTTCTGCCTCCAAAACTTGGAATTTGATTCGTTCCCCTTATCCTCGTGTTCCCTGGTATCGTATTATTTGGTTCCTCCAAGTTGTGCCTCGTTTTGCTTTCATCTCTTGGCTGGCTTTGCGGGATCGTTTATCCACAAGTACACATATGAGACTTTGGGGTGTGACACAGAATTGTGTTCTTTGTGGGGAAAATAATGAATCTAGAGACCATCTCTTTTTTGCATGCCTTTATAGTTTCACAATCTGGTCTGANTGAGACTTTGGGGTGTGACACAGAATTGTGTTCTTTGTGGGGAAAATAATGAATCTAGAGACTATCTCTTTTTTGCATGCCTTTATAGTTTCACAATCTGGTCTGAACTCTGTGGTTCTTTTCTTAATGCTGCTATTAATCCAGATTGGTTGGAAACTATATCTTCCCTCTTGGTGAGTAGATGTCGAATGGATTATATCCTTCTTCGGCTGTCTTTTCAGGTTTATTACATATGGCAAGAGAGGAACTCCCAAACTCATGGCCGTGGCTATAAGGATGTTAGGACCACTCTTGATCTCATTATTTTATTTTTATTATTATGTTTTGCATTGGAAAACGATGGATTCTTAAGTTAGTAGTAGGCCCATTTAGTTTCGTATGGCCCAATAGGTTGGTCGAATGAATACATTTAAGTTTCAAAAAGCTGTGAAGGATTCTGATTTTCTGAATCAGCAGCGAACACAGAAGCTACGTTCGCTTCTCGTCGAAGCTTACGAGGACGAAATCAACAGAGAAGACGAAGAGTCGTTCATCGTCGTTGTTTCGATTCTCGTTTTATCTAGAATTCTCAACTCGTAAGCTCTCCTGTCTATTCGCTTACGTTTGACGTTTTAGGGTTTTTGTTCCTTCGTTCCGATCGATAATCGTGTTCTATGGAATCAACGATCGCTTGATGAAATATTGATTTATGGAAGATTCTAGATTGTTTCATAGGAATGTACTTAGTTTCGATCTCTCGGGTGAATTCTGGTTAGGTCTAGAGTGATTATTCTGCTTCGAGTCTGTTTAAAATGAAGAACGCTATTGTAATTCATGAACTTTCCATGTTAAATTGATATTTTATTGTTGAATTGTGATGTATAAGAGCCATGATTGGGTTATTCAAAGTGAAAGAAAAGCAAAGAGAAGAATCTCAAAATTCCAACAAAAGAGGAGCTTCTTCTACCAAGAAACAATCTGCTGGTGAACTTCGTCTTCACAAAGGTTCTCTTGTCTCTTCTCTTAGTTCTTCTTTTGATTTTGATCATATTCAGTAACTGATGCTAAAGAAACTGCAATATCTCTGTAGAAAGTGTTGAAACTCAAGTATTTAAGGGTTTATGTTGTCTTCTAGTAGGTGTAACTGATAATCTCTCTCTCTCTGGTGTGTTTCATCTTTCCTCCGTAATGTTTGTGGTTGTCTTCTATTGTTTAGCTGATAGTTACTCTGGTGTGTTTCAACATTTTATCTTTCCATAGATATATCAGAGCTTAACCTGCCAAAGTCTTGTAAGATATCATTTCCGAACGGAAAACATGACTTGATGAACTTCGAAATAACCATTAAACCTGACGAAGGATATTACGAGTAAGCGTAAATAATCTTCATGTTTTCTTTTTGTCATTTGGTCTCTGAATTTGCTTTAAAACACTCATTGGTTCTTCGTTTATCAAAAACAGAGGTGGTAGATTTGTTTTCACATTCCAAGTCCCTAATTTGTATCCACATGAAGCTCCAAAAGTTAAAAGCAAAACCAAGGTTAGGCTTTCTCCAATCTCTGAAACGTTTATCCTTCTAATTTGCTTATAAAGAATCTCATTGTTGTAGGTTTATCATCCGAATATCGATTTAGAAGGAAATGTCTGTCTGAACATTTTGCGTGAAGATTGGAAACCGGTTCTCAACATAAACACAATTATCTACGGTCTGATCCATCTCTTCACGGTAACATATCTACCTGACCAATACTCCATTGATGTTACTTTCCTAGGGCTTTCTCAACCCAAAGTTTGTTTGATTGGTTTGATTTATAACTTAGGAACCCAATTACGAGGATCCTTTAAACCATGAAGCAGCAGCGGTTTTAAGGAATAACCCGAGTCTGTTCGAGACTAATGTCAAAAAGGCAATGAGTGGTGGCAAAGTTGGGCAAGTCTCATTCACTCGCTGCATCAAGTAGAAATCTGGTTCGGTTTTATATGCATTTTTCTTTTTCTCAAAATACTTGTTTTGTTTGCTCTTGTACATTGGGATCAAAGTGAATTTCTAGGTATCTTCTGATTTTAAAAAAATAAAAAATTCATTCAACTTAGTCATCTAGTTTGAAGTTTCGATATAGTCAAACTTATTAAAAAAAATATATATGAAATATTCGTTTATGAAATTCATTGCACAAACTAATTTGGTTTGTTAAGAAATTTACATACATTAATTTTCATATTTATTCAGTTTGACCAAAAGTAAAATTGTCATGTATCAATCAACTTTAAGAAATTAGTGATCTAAAAAAAAAATATTACTCTTGTATCAAAAGACCTGAAATATTTACACTAATCATTAAAAATATGGGTTATTTTCTCAAATAATTTTTCTGACCAAAAAATTTTTTTTTTAATAATTTAAAAGATAAGAATTTTTAGATTTTTTTTTAATTATATAAATCAAATTTTATAACAATATATAAATGCTGATAATATAAGCTAATTATTTTAAAAAATAAACAATAGTCATATCGAATAATGTAACATTCTCAAGCCATCTCTGTCTCCCTTGAACTCATAGTCCTATCGATTTTTCTGTCTTTACGGAAAAGAAAATGTAATGGCGTGTAACAAAGACAACACAATCCAAACGGTAAAGCCATCATCCACATGATTCCTTTAGACAACGCTTCAGCCTCATGATCACGACCAGAGTCTTTAACTTGATCAACTTCTTTTGCATCAAACCCAAAAAGTTTCTCTGACATAATCCCAACCAAAGGTGCACCAAATGATGAAAAAGAAACTTCGAGTGCACGATCAAAAGCATAGACCATGGTTCGATGCTTAGGAGGAACAATCTCAGCTAAGATTGGAGAGTTAATGGCTGGTCCACACCAAGTTATGGTGAGTCCCATTAGAAAAAGAGTGACCAAGAAGATGTAATAACTGTTAATGGACTGTGGGATTATTCTTAGAAGAATAATTGAGAACGTAGCTCCCATGAAAACGCTGAATTGTGCACAAATCAGTCTGCCGGAGTTTGGAAACATATGAGACATTTTGTCTGCAATTATTCCTCCGACTAAAGATCCTATTGCTTGGCCGGTGGTAAAAGTACCGTTCATGATTGCCGCCTGATTATGATCAAAACCTGAATGAATACAATTATTAGGGTTAGGGTTAGGGTTTATGTGAGTTCTCTCTAGTGAAAATATGAGAATGAATACATACCAATGAGTTCGAACCACATTGTCCAGTAAACCATTGCATTCCATGGAACCGAACCAACTATCCCCTGCAATACTATGATCTGAAAGGTTCGTAATTTGGTAACATCTTTTATTGCCATCCACGAATCCTTCCATACCGAAGAGCTCGAACTATCCATTGCTGTAGCACCGTTGTTTTCATCTCTAAAAAACAACATATAATCAAGAACAATTATATTTAGAAATCATAATTTTCCAATTCAAATCCAATTAGCAATGAGTAGATCAGTCATCAACCTTTTATATTATTCAAGAATCAACATATTTCCAATGTAAGATATTCTAATAAGTCCCCTCAAATTAGGTGGTAAACAGCCCAAACAAATGAACTTCCAACATAAAAATCATTTGGTAATGAGATAATCTAAGAAAAGAGGCAACTATATGTTATCAGGAATGTAAAGATTTATATACTACCGTTCATGATGAACAATGACGCTACTATTCTTCTTTTCCCTCGGGTCAGTGACTAAGAAGAAAACAAGAATCCCAACGATGGCACTCAACGTTGCACTCAATATAAAGGCACATCGCCATCCTGGGATTCCAAAGAAAGTATGACCAGCCATGATCGTTGGCAAGACGGTTCCACCAATACCTCCAGTAGTACCAATGAGATTCCATAAACCAAAACCAAAACCTCTCGAACTGTCCTTAAAGCTATCAGCAATTATGGATTGAAGGACTGGATAAACAATTGCATGTCCAACTCCATTGAATGCTACACCAAGTGTAACCTAATTCAATAAACAAGATCAAATCCTACTTACGCATATTAACAAAATATAGTTAAATGGAATAGTCATTTTTTTCATCAATATATCTATAGTCTAAACTATATTGCACGAGATTACACTAGCTGTAATCTGGAGTCTAGAGTCTGAACTCTATTGGAAAATTCTATAAAATGTCAACTTATAGTTATTCCGTGAAATTGTTATTCTTTTTTTCTTTTGGTCCACAACCGGATCAACAAGACCTAATTCATTGCTCAAACTTCTAAAACTCCAAAAAATCTCATGTGGAAATTATGCGAAACCTCAAATGACTTTTTTTTTTTTACATTTTCATTACAGATAATGACTAGTTATTATTATAACAAAAAAAATATTCTGAACTTAAAAAGTCTAATAAAAGATGATTTAATTTAATTTTAGTGATCTTGTTTTAGTTAAAGTATCATATTGTCTTAGTTTTGGTATTAGTTTTTTTTTTTTTTTTTTTTTTTTTTTTTTTTTTTTTTTTTTTTAAGCTTGTAAGAATCTAGACATGCCAGTATTGTTCCAAAGATTAGTCTTAATTTTGGCGTTAAAGTTTATATTATAACGAAAAAAGCTTAAAGTTATACCTTTGTTTGGGAAATAATAATAATGATTATATTTTCTTTTGGGTAATTAGCATAAGAATAGTATGCAATCTCCAATATATGTAAATAGAAAAGATACCTGGATGAAGTAGCGACCGATTCCAATTGCAACAGTTGATGAAACCCAAAAGAAACTACCAAATGCGAAGATTGTGGGACGATCATAACTAATAGCAAATAAACAAGCCAAAGGTGAAGCAATTCCTTGAACAATGTTTCTTATAAACGAGAGCAATCCAATAGATGATAGATTCTCATGAAAAGCTTCTTTCAAATCTTTTGCTGTTGAAGGAATGAGTTTTTCGTCTGCTCGTTGCATCATTGTTGCTAAGTTTATGATTATAAGAGACATAGATACTCCATAAATGCTCCATGTCCTATGATACATTCGTTCAAACACACAAAACAAGACAAGCATTGTAAGTTTGTGAAGAAATGTGAAACATAATGGTTTATTTATTTATATTTTTTTCAGTCAATAATTGGATCGATGAGCTATTATCCATAACCAAAAGCTTTTTCTCCAAAATCTCTAACAATATTATGTGGGGTAAGTAAATGTGACTTTCTGGAATCTAACTCTCATTGAAAAACCAACTGATATGACATATAACCATTTGACCAAAGACGTTTCTCGTTTATTGACATTTTTATCAAAATTGAAATGTAGAGTTTACATAAACCAAAAAAAAATCAATAGAAAGAAAAAGTACAAATAGTGAAATTTGCTTACTTTATTTTCATGATTTTACTGATGAAAAGAAACGAAGACAATTCTTGCTTGGTTACAGGAAAACAAACTTTTAAAACTATACTATAAAAGTAAATATTAGGGTTGTTTAAACGATTTATAGTTAAATTTGTGTGATATATATATATATATATATATATATTGATAGTTTTTTTTTTTTTTGAAATCAAATATATTGATAGTTCACGTAACAAAAAAAAGCATTGTAAAGAAAAAGAAAAAGGATCATTATTTTTGTTCATTACTTATACATAGGTTCAAAAGAGTAATAGTAAATAAGAAAAAAATACAAAATTTAAAGAAAAGAAGATCTAGTACGATTAATATTTTGAGTGAAAATATCAGCTAGATATGACACAATAAATCTTACCATATTGATTATATTGTTTTTTTCTCTGAAATAAAGTGTGTTTGTAGATTGCACTAGATTTTCTGAAGTAAAGTTTAACTTATTTATATAACGCAGATAAGCTAATAACACACTTTTGACCTAATTAAACTTTAGCAAAGAAACCAAATCATAGCATTTATATCATCTCTGTTTGGATCTTCTTATAACCCTAATGGGTCTTCAATTTGTGTAAATTAGATCGGAAAACTATTGATTAACTGCAAACTTACAAAATTCGCTTGATTTAACTATGTATTATGGATCTGGTCAATTAAGAATGAGCTCAAATTCATCGGATTGAAATGTTGTTTTCGATACGAACAAATTTGAGCTCATTAATTTTGAGCCCAAATTAGATCTGGCCCGTTAAAGGCCAATGAGTTTTGGGTTAGGTCAAACTCCACAATTCTTCAGCTTCCATCAAACTCGGTGATTCACACTTTTCTGGCGAGTTCTCCGTGGATGATCGATGTGCGAAGCTTTTTCATCTAATCATTTCTTCTTAGTGAATTAATCCAAGGTAATCTCAGTCTTCTCTTCATCTCTTTATCGTGACAAGAGAGAAGGTTATACACGTTTTGATTTTCGATTCAAGTCTGATTTTTCCAGCGATTTCTCCGACAATGGACTCGATTCAAGCCTCTTCTTTACCCTTCAGGTTAGCTCCATCTGACTTTCATCTTTCTCTCACGGATTTGGGTTTAAGAGAGATTCCCTTAAGCTTGATTCAAATTTTTTCTTTCTCTTCAAAGAAAGAAAGTGAAAATCGTTGTGGACAAAAATGGCGAGTAGAAACGATCTGGCACGTAAGTTGCTGCACAATATCCATGGCCACTTGTGAAGCTTCTTCAACTTCAATTCTCTTGGACTTTCTTTTGTTTTTCAGGGGAGCGCATTTTCAGGTTTGGTTCCCTACGTTATAAAATGGACTCATCAAGACGAACTCTTCAGAGAATATCTGGTATGTTAACCTAAAGTTACACACATGAATGCTATAGTTTGTTTGATCCTGGTTGTTTCTTTAGGTGATTGATGATACTCAACAAATGCTTTGATTGGATTAGAGAACTGTCTATCTCTAGGCTAGAAACTGTTTGCATTAGTTGCTTGAGTTTTAGCCTTATGTATCTCTGATGAGCTTAAACATGATTTTTTCTTAGATGCTGATTCACTATGCTCTAGACCTTCTGAGAATGTGAAGGGTGTTAAAAGACCGTTTATTCGAAAGAGATTGGTGATCGGCAATGAAGAGTATGTAAATCTCATTCCAGTTCTATATTTATATGTCTTCCTCAACATTTTAGGGCCTCAATTGGACATATAAATCTATTTTGAAGATATGTTCGGGTTGGTAATTGTAACTAGCTTGTCAGAGATCCAAAGGAACGAACTCGTGTGGTGGCAAATGAGAAAGTCAGATGGAGCTTGCACAATGTGCGGTTGCGGTTGGCTAAAAAGAAGAAGTACTGCTAGTTCTTCACAAAATTTGGGAAATGCAACAAAGATGATGGAAAATGTCTCTTTGTTCATGACCCCTTGAAAATTGTAGTTTGTACTAAGTTTTTGAATGGATTGTGTTCCAATGAAAATTACAGATTGACTCACAAGGTTGTTAACTAAGCCATTGTTATAGAATTGTGTGCTTCACAGGAATCTCTAACTGGATAATTTTTTCTCCATAGGTCATTCCAGAGAGGATGCCTGATTGTTCTTATTTTCTGCAGGGTAAGAATTTCCACTGTACGGAAACCTTATTATGGTTACGCACAATTCTAATGCCTGTAGTGCAGGCCTATGCAACAATGAGGCATGTCCATACAGGCATGTACACGTCAACCCGAATGCTGCTATATGTGATGGATTCTTAAAGGGATATTGTAGACGGAGATGAGGTAAAATTCAACTTAGAATTTACACGGTTTTTAATTGGCACATCCAAACCTTGTTGACATGCATATGCACCTTTCCTTATGCACCCTTTAATGACTGCAATAGCAATTTAAGTTAACTAATACCATAAGGAGTATTAAGCGAAGTGATCCCTCTCAATTCGCTCACATACACTTGATGAAGATTGCGGATTGTCTCTAAATAATGGTCACAATGTCGGAAAAAGCATTCTTACACCTGCTCGGTTTTCGAAGCCACTGGATCATGCTCTCAAGGATCGAAACGCAAGCTTCCCCACCCCAAAAGCCAAAGCAAAGGAAGAAAAAGGAAAAAACAAATGGAATCATCACAGAAAAATGCCCATGGGCGTTACTTTGGTTCTCTTGACAGTGAGATTATTGGAATGGAAGGCGTTGACATTATAGACCTTGACACTACTATTTATGCCAGTGATAACAATGACCTAAGCTCTAAGCAATTCATCTCAGGTAATAGTGAAGCATCAGTTTCAATATACAATTTGATCAGACCAGTAGCTTTGATGCAGTAAGAAGCATGAGTTCATTAAACTTGGTGAGTACAAAGGTAAGTGTTCTCTATTATACATTCTCTTGTAATGAAATTATTTGGGTATCTAGTTTTGTTCATGTTCTACAGAGAAACTGTACATATTATCTGTAAAACATCCAAAAGTTGGAATAAATTTGTTTTTGTTGATGACTCTTATTGCACTTGAAGACTTAATAGATATAATCACATTACAGAATTAGGATCATTAAGCTAATTTCTAAAGAAACAAAATCATAGCATTCATATCATCTCGATTTCCCTTGAACTCAAATTTCTAGCGATTTTTCAATCTTTTTAAAAAAGAAAATGTAATGGTGTGTAACAAAGACAACACAATCCAAACGGTAGAGTCATCATCCACATGATCCCTTTAGACAACGCCTCAGCCTCACGACCAAAGTCTTTAACTTGATTAACTTCTTTTACTCCAAACCCAAAATGTTTTTCCAACATAATCCCAACCAAAGGTGCACCAAATGATGAAAATGAAACTTCGAGTGCACGATCAAAGGCATAGACCATGGTTCAATGATTAGGAGGAACAATCTCGGCTAAGATTGGAAAATTAATGGCTGGTCCACACCAAGTTATGGTGAGTCCCATTAGAAAAAGAGTGACCAAGAAAATGTAGTAACAGTTAATGGACTGTGGGATTATTCTTAGAAGAATAATTGAGAATGTAGCTCCCATGAAAACGCTGAATTGTGCACACATTGCTCTGCCTGAGTTTGGAAACATATGAGACATTTTGTCTGCAATTATTCCTCCGACTAACGATCCTATTGCTTGTCTGGTGGTAAATATCCCGTTCATGATCGCTGCCTGATTATGATCAAAACCTGAAAATTAAGAAAATAAGACATTCTAAGAACTAAGTCCAACTTTTTGTTGTTTTCAATTAAATGACTCAGTCTAGTGGTTAAGATGATCAAGTTATGATTATGGCATATGGGGTCTGACCCCTTTCCTATAGCTGATAGATTATGGGAGATTTTGAGTTATGCATCAGTACTTGTCGATTTGAGAAAAAAATTAATATGACTATGATTCTTTTGGTATCCTCATTTCTTTTAGCTAAAACTATTGAGGATGAATTATGAAAAATGTCATGATATTATTAGATAAATTTTATCTAACGATTTTATTTTTTGTCAGACATTTCGCTTCCAACTCAAAATTAATTGGCAACAAAAATATGGTTAATATATTATATGTATAATTAGAATGATCTCATATGTGATATATCAATCACATATTAATATGCCCTCTTGAGATGTATGTGCGTAGCGTGCCTACCCTTAATGAGGCAATTGCCTTNAGAATGATCTCATATGTGATATATCAATCACATATTAATATGCCCTCTTGAGATGTATGTGCATAGCGTGCCTACCCTTAATGAGGCAATTGCCTTAGGCCTCCATTTTTTTTTTTTTGAAAAAGTAAGGCCACAGTTTTGCCAATTTGAAAAATCAAGGCCACATTTTTGCCCAAAAACAATGATAAGTGATGATAGAACTCAAAAAGAAAAAAAAAAACTAAAAGAAATAGATAAAAAAATTAAACATGTAACTGTGCCGGTTATGTTTCTCTAAAAATTTTTTTTTCTAAATTTCGCCTTAGGCCTCTGATTTCCTCGGCATGGCACTGTGTATGTGGTATAATATCTCGACATATTACAATAGACACATCATGCATGTTTTGGGCCTGATCGTAGACTCTAAATATCATAATAATATTCTCTTTAATTACGTAATAGTTTGGTTTGGCTTAGGGTTTGTGTTGGTTCTTTCTAGTGCCAAAAATGAGAATGAATGCATACCAATGAGTTCGAACCACATTGTCCAGAAAACCATTGCATTCCCTGGCACCGAACCAACAATCCCCTGCAAAACGATGACCTAAAATGTTCGTAATTTCGTTACATCTTTAATGGCCACCCATGATTCCATCCAAGCCGAGCTCATAATTCTTGCATCATCATAGTTCTTTGCTTTATGAACCATGAGTTAATTTTTTTTTTTTTTAAAAAAAAGAAGCCACATTACTAACTCAAAACTAAAGACAAACAATGTTATCATATTAATGCTAAATTCAAGTATGTAGAGCTTTAAGTTACCGTTCATGATCATGAGAAACGCTGCTACTAGGTTTCTTCTTTCGTGGATCAATGACAAAGAGAAAAACATGAATCGAAATCATCGCACTCATAGTTGCAATCAATACACTACAAGAAAAAGAGTGTTATACCGACAGGTTTTCCGACGGATTTATTTCCGTCGGAAAACCGGCCTAGTTTTCCGACGGAAACCGACGGAAAATTAAATTATTTTAAAAATAAATATATCCGTCGTTTTCCGACGGACACCGACGGAAAATTAAATTATTTTAAAAATAAATATATCTGTCGGTTTCCGTCGGAAAACCGGCCTAAGTTTCCGACGGATAAAAATTCCGTCAGAAAATCGGCCTAAGTTTCCGACGGATCAAAATTCCGTCGGAAAACCGGCCTACTTTTCCGACGGAAACCGACGGAAACGCTGACCAAAGT
>OVAX01003485.1:0-19330 GCA_900406405.1 Lepidium africanum | reverse complement strand
ATTGCACTAAATTTTCCAGAAATGTCCAATTGTGATTTTTTAATCTAAATCTATTTCACTATTACAATTTAAAACACACACGACACTGATACCAATTAAATCATCTTCTACCTACAATTCCATTGTTCTTATGCTGTTGAAGTCATTATTTTTGCTATCTATTCCCAAATATCAGGTATTTGTCTTTGACTTTGATTTACAAGTCTTTGTCTTTGATTTTTCTCTCTTGCGATAGAATTGTACTCTTAAGGGAAAAAAGCTTTCATGGAGTCTTTGTTCTCTAGCTCTTCTCTTGTTTCCGCTGGTAAGCTCCTTCTTGTTCAAATCTCGTTTAAGATTTTTTTTGGTTTTTGTTTGTGGTTCATTACCATACAAAAGCTCAATTTTTTTGCAAATAAAATAATGAAAAGTTCGTATTTTTAAATAAATTGTTTAATAGATCGAAGTAGATGACAAATGTGTTATTAATTTGAGAAGCTTAATTTCTGGGTTTAATTTGAATTTGTTTCTCATGCATGCAACTTATCATCAGCTGGTGGATTTTGTTGGAAGAAGCAGAATCTAAAGCTCCATTCTATATCAGGTGCGTTTATGGTTTTACGAGGGTTTTGAGATTTTGAGATTTTGAAATGTGAACCTCCTCATTTAGATTGTTCTAAGCAAATTCATTACCGGAATATGGTTTAATCTGTTTCACATTTGCTTACTGTTAGATTCACATTTTCTACTGTGGACTTTATAAGACACTGTATTTTATGTTGGATTCTTGTTTAGTTTTTGCTGATTTGAGTTTCTTACAATTAAACTATTGAAGCAAATTGTTAACTCTTTTACACATATATACTCAATGTTGTAGAAATTCGACTTCTGCCTTGTAGTTCGAGTAAAGTTCTTGCAAAACCGAAGTTTAGGAACAATTTTGTTAGGCTTGATGGTCAAGAGTGTTCCTTGTTGTTGTATCCAAAGCATAAGTCGAGATTTCGTGTTAATGCCACTACGAGTCAGCCTGAGGCTTTCGAACCGAAAAAGGGACAGAACTCTTTTAGAGATTCGTTAGATGCGTTTTACAGGTTTTCTAGGCCGCATACAGTTATAGGCACAGTTAAGTTTCTCTTAAGAAATGTTTTTCTTTTAGCTTTGAAATATGTTGAGGAGTTACAAGAAGATAACATTAGCTCTGATTGGTTTTGATTTGCAGGTGCTTAGCATTTTATCTGTATCTTTCTTGGCAGTAGAGAAGGTTTCCGATATATCGCCATTACTTTTCACCGGAATTTTGGAGGTAAAGTATAAGATTGATTGAGAATATGTAGAATATTCAATCTTGTTTTCTCAATTTGAACAACTAAGTTTTGTTTTCAGGCTGTTGTTGCAGCTCTTATGATGAACATCTACATAGTTGGACTAAATCAGTTGTCTGATGTTGAAATAGATAAGGTAACAATGTGTGTGTTCTTCATATAAATTGTGATAGGTTGATTAGATTTCTTAGAACATACTCTCCTTGAGTTTTTGCAGGTTAACAAGCCATATCTTCCATTGGCATCAGGGGAATATTCTGTTAAAACCGGCATTGCGATAGTAGCTTCCTTCTCCATCATGGTACAATGCCATTCCCACAATATATCAACTTAAGAATTCTAAAAGCTATATTGATTAATATATATGTTGAAAACCTTATAGAGTTTCTGGCTTGGGTGGATTGTTGGTTCATGGCCACTATTTTGGGCTCTTTTGGTGAGTTTCATACTCGGTACTGCGTATTCTATCAATGTAAGTAAGTTCTTGACCTCTAGAATTTGGCTCAAATCATAATATCAGTTTCCATTTTTGAGTTAAAGAGGTTTTAATAACTTATTCCTTCTACAAACAGTTGCCATTTTTTAGGTGGAAAAGATTTGCATTGGTTGCAGCAATGTGTATCCTCGCAGTCCGAGCTATTATTGTTCAAATCGCCTTTTATCTACATATTCAGGTACTAAACCATTTTCCTCATGTTTTGAATATTTAGTGTTACCAAATTTATGAAACTTTGTTGCAGACTCATGTGTTTGGAAGACCAATCTTATTCACCAGGCCTCTCATTTTCGCCACTGCGTTTATGAGCTTCTTTTCTGTTGTTATCGCATTGTTTAAGGTAAAAAGTTAACTCTGTGTACACTTAAAGTAAAGCACTTTACAGTGATGGATGAGAAGTTTTCTATATTGATTTGATGCAGGATATACCTGACATTGAAGGGGATAAGATCTTCGGAATCCGATCATTCTCTGTATCTCTTGGTCAGAAACCGGTAAAACATCCAAAACTAAAAGGATTTGTTTGAGGCTAGTTCCGGATTAAGGTTACGGACAAACGAAAACCTCTTTCTCCTGCATGATTCAGGTGTTTTGGACATGTGTTTCACTACTTCAAATGGCTTACGCTGTTGCAATTTTGGTTGGAGCCACGTCTCCTTTCATTTGGAGCAAAGTCATCTCGGTAACATTCTTTCTCTACCTATCTAAAGAGTGTTAATACATTGTTTTGAGTGATCAAGATCTCAATGTTGTTCCCTTCTCTTGAGTTTTTAGGTTGTGGGTCATGTTATACTCGCAACAACTTTGTGGACTCGAGCTAAGTCTGTTGATCTGAGTAGCAAAACCGAAATAACTTCATGCTATATGTTCATCTGGAAGGTTAGATTTCTGATTTAAAGAATTTTTCAATTTCATCAAATCACCATTTACTGATTAGTTTCTCCGTTCCTGCATCAGCTCTTTTATGCAGAGTACTTGCTGTTACCTTTTTTAAAGTGACTTTAGAAGAGAAGAAAAAGAAGTCATCACTATGCTTCTGCTGATATTCAGACATGTTCATGAATTTAGGTAGAGATTAGGATTTTGTTCTGAAACATCAACAGACTGCTAAAGTATTTTAAATAAGAAAACAATTGTTGCTGGCTCAAACAGAAGGACTTATCTTGTGCATCAAACTTGCAGACTAGACTGTGTTTTTAGTAACACAAATCATTTCTATCTACTAAACGAGTAAAGGGAAATGTGGAAATTGAAGATTCATGCCTTTGTTTCTAGATCAAACAATGGTCATTGTCAAAATAAAAGTATAAAATACAAATTAACTCCTGCTATGATTATTCGGACACATTATATAACCTAAAGAAAATTGAATGAAGGTACAAACAAAACTCCTTTTGTCTCAATCCTGTTGCCAGGATGAAAAAAATATATGACATCACAAGTATAGAGATGCTGCAAATACAATGTCTCTCTTGATCTTTGAAACAGCTTCTTCTAGTTTAGCTTCAAGCTCTGTTTCTCCTATGGATTTGGCAGCTAATATGAGCTGTTGGATAACTTCCTCCATTCTCCTTATTGCTCTGATCAAGCTCCCTTCGAAAACACGAGCAATTTCCATGACCTCATAAAACTTCGACCCTTTTGCCCAAGCATACACTGCCTCCATTACATCTGGTCTGAATGATTGCACAAAACTCTCTACATCTATTTCGACCTGTTAAATTGACGTAAGAAGAAGTTATGGACCAAATCTTCTTCAAATGGTGAGAAGAGAGAAGGAATGTGTTGGTGAATACCTTGCAGTCAAGCTGAACTTCAGCAACACGCCTGGCTGTGTCTTGTAATTGTATGAAGAGCAGATCGAGTTCTTCTCTGGGTTTAGCTGCGTCGGGAAGTCTCTCTCGCCACACAAAGCAAGAGAGCAGAGAAACCAGTTCCTCTACTTTAATTTCCTTGAAGACACCACTGAACATTAGCTCTGTTATTGTCAACTCTTCTGCACTACTGATTTCGCAGGCTACCTTCCCCTTCAACTGCACAACATTATCACTTGTGATATATCTGCGTTGAAAAAAATAATAGATGAAGTCAATCAACTGAACAAACAACAGGACCAGACCCCCGAAACCAGAGAGGACAGAAAATACAGATGTAGATGACGTATAAAACTGAGTTAGTTTCATAAGAATATCTAGAAAGTAAGTGAATTTAGATTTAGCAAATTATTACCCTAGCCTTCGTAAAACACGTTTTCTGGCCTTAAGTTCATCTTTAAAGGCCAATGTTGTTGAGGATCGGACAGTTTTCTTCAGTGATTTGATCTTGGCTGTTAGCTCTTCTTTCATGTATAGAACTTTCAACTTCTCTGCTACGAGGGGAGATTTTGCAATTTTGTGTTTTTCGAATAGGTTCTCCAGAGCCTCCAGCCGACGAACTGTCTTTTTGTAGGAGCTGGTCCGAATCTAATGAGGTAATCATTGTAAACATAGTATGACAATGAAAGGGAGCTCACAAGTAGAAAAGTACTGGGGAACGTATACAATACCTTCATATCAACTTCAGGATCTAGGGGTATGCCATCGGGATGTCTAGAGAGTAACTCAGAAACCTTCTTTAGAGCATTTTCTCGAGCTTCCAAAGGTATAAGATCTTTTGGTATGTTCATGATTGCACTACTTAAACTCTTAATCTGTCCATGATAATAAAGCAACTAATAAGAATAGGATCCGGGGAGGATAAGCTGCGTAAGAATGTGTATAACATTATAAAGGACTGAAGGCAGGAAAAGTAAACAAATACACAGAGCAGCCATGTTACCTGAGATAAAGGAACAGAGACCACAACAGGCTCACCACGTTCCTTAATTGGTACAACCTTAAATTTCTTTTTTCCAACGCCATCTCTGCTTACTATACATCTCGTCAGTACATCTACGGTGTAGTTTGCATCCTCTGGTCTTCTATTATCATCATCTACACGAATTACTCATGTCAATATGAAATCATCTTTGTTTAAGGGGATTAATAACATAACACAAAATCAATTCTCATATTTCGAACCTTCAGATAAGCTTTTGACTTTGCTAAATTTCATTATCACTCCCCATGTATCCTTGTCTTCAATGCTAAACGATTGAGGCTCTTCATCATCATTTGTACAATCAAGACACACAGCTCTATTTGGCAGCAAAAAGGGTAAGCAGTACTTTGGAGAGAACACAATATCACGTATATCCTTCTTCAGACTCTTATATTGCAAAATAAGGTTATAGTAATTTTTTAAGCTTTCTTCTTCTTCAATTACCATAGATTCTCTCTCTTCTTCCAGGGATTTTATTTGCTTCTGCAAAGACAAGACCACAATCAGATCAGTTACATAACGTGAACATGATAATAAGAATTCTAACATTTAGCATTTTGCAACTGCACCTCAATATCAGGTATAGCACGGTCAGCTTGAAACTGAAAGAAAGAATTGCGGAGAAGATTCTCTGGATCACCTTCTTCACACCGTAACTGATTTAGAAGCATGTTATAGCTCAAATGGAAGGCACTGATTGGAAAAGGAAATGAAACAGTATAGGTCAACAAATACGTCAAGAAGCTCTTAACGCAAAACTACCACTCAGGTTGACCATTTTCTACCCTGTGGATTTAAGATATATCCGATAATAATATACCTGTTCAAAGAATCAGCACTTCCTTTCAGCATCGATTTAGCAACAGCAGGTTCCATCTTCTCATCAACCATGAGGATGCAGATACCTCGTTTGTCAATACCTCGACGTCCAGCACGACCACTCATCTGTATGTACTCTCCACTTGATAGCCACCGGAACTTGTCTCCATCAAACTTACGTACATTAGTAAAGACAACCGTCTTTGCCGGCATGTTCAATCCAATACTGAATGTCTCTGTTGCAAACAAACACTAAAAAAAGTCCAGTCTTAAGTGCCCATGACAAAATGAGTAAAAGTAAACACAATTCAAAGAGGAAACACTGACAATTATGACCTACCTTAATTAGACCTTCTTGAAATAATATCTCAATTACTTCTTTCAAAATTGGAAGCAGTCCCGAATGATGAACACCTATACCACGTTTTAAGATGGGTAAAAGATTTGACACCTGCGGCACATGAAGCCAGGAATCATGTCAATTGTCCCGCAGAACAGATACATTCAACAAGCCAAATTAACTGCACTATAGATAAAGGTGCATTATACAATTTCTCATGCATCTTAGAAAGAGGTTTAATAAATGCTTGCCTGAGGTAGCTTCTTATCATCATCTGAAAGCATATCAATTGCACTAGTAAAGATTGTCTCAACGGCATCTTTCTCATCATCACTGTTTAAATCCATCTTCGACATCTACAGAATAATGAGGCAGAAAGAAATTCATATTACTGTTTCGCTAATTAATATAAATAAAGAACATATGCAAAAAGATGACCACTTATTGTCATATTACAAGGTTGCAATCCAGGGCTTTTAGAGGAGACACTGAATAGCCAAACTAAGTAGTTCAGCTTGTCATATACAGAAACTTGTTTTTGTAAATGTATATTCACTTTCCCTAGAAAAACAGAACAGGAGGAAACTAACCTGCATAGCAAGGGCCTCGCATTCCTTTTTGCTGAAACTGAACAAAATCACAGGGTCATATTGCCTCTGAATTATCATTTTCACCAATTTGAAGATATCACTTTCTTCACCAAGTTTCCCAACCATTAATCCTTTTTGATGTTTTCCATTCTCCCTTTTCTTGTCACTCTCATTAGCAGGAACTAATGAGTTAAGTGACTTCTGGAAGCTATCCTCGTGAAACTTAGCCTTCTCGTCCACAACCAAGTACAGTCCTTTACCTCCGGCAGGAAAGACATAATGCTGAAGCGGAGTTGGCCGGTAATCGGTGTAAACAATGTGGCATGGTTGTTGGTGTACCTGCAATACCAAAGCAACTTAATCAGATAAAGATCATGTTTCATTTTCATTTGAACAGGTGCTTTATCATACTGACTCAAAGAAACATCATGGATCTGGAAAGTTACATTGCATTAAACAAAGAGTAAATTATCAAGAGTGAATTACCTTTGCCACCCAATCAGCAAACTCCTTGGCGTTGGGCACAGTTGCAGAAAGAAACACAAAACGAGAATTTTTTGGAGCCATTACAATACTTTCTTCCCAAACAACACCTCTTTCACTATCACGCATGTAATGCACCTCATCAAAAATAATCCAAGCAACCTCTCGCATAATCTCTGACCCTTTGTACTGCATGCTACGCAAGATCTCTGTAGTCATGACCTAAAACAAAGAAGAAGAGATGACAAATAATGCATTTCTTGTACTGAGACAACAACAAGCAGTGGCACAGATTTTTACCAGGACAGAGGCATTGGGATCAATTGTCACATCCCCAGTCATGAGACCAACATCAGAAAACTCTTCTTTAAAATCTCTGTACTTCTGATTACTAAGCGCCTTAATAGGGGAGGTGTAAATAACCCTCTGGTTGTCCCTCAATGACATGGCAATAGCATAAGATGCCACAACTGTTTTACCAGCAGATGTATGAGCTGAAACCTGAACATTAACCCACACATTCTCAGTAAACTAAACTATTAACTAAAAAAAAATCACATATTTCAGACTCTGTGACAGAAAAATCATTGTAAAGTTCAATCAAAGCTTGAATCAATCAAGAGAAATTGATTGATTCAGCTACAGAGATTACAAATTCAGTGAGCAAAATCAAGTGTACAATCTCTTCATGGATTGCTTCAGTTACACAGATTACAAATTCAGTGAGCAATCTCTACATGGGTTTTTGGAAAGTTTGAAGCTTTAAATTAATATCAACTTACCATGACGGATTCACCCTTATGGAGACACTTGATAGCTTCAGATTGAAAAGAGTCGAGGGTAAATGGAAATTCCTTAGCTGGTGGTTTATCGTTGTCCCCTTGAGGAAGAGGAATGTAATTTTCCGGGAAGGAAACATCGTGCACGCAATCCACTAGCTCTTCCTTGTTGATGATTTGCACAGAATCGTCTTCTCTCTGAGACTTATACGGCGGAGCATAATCAGAAGATTCCTCCACTGATTTTCTCTTCACTGAACCCATTTATAGTTAGATTTAACGTCCTCTTCCTCTGGTTACAGAGAAGAGTTGAAGAAGAGAAAGCCGTCGACAAGTTAAGGGACCAGCAACGTTTTGTAAAACGAACTTGGCCCTAAAATTTTGTTTTCCTTTTATACGAAACTACGTCGTTTTAATGTTTAAAACGATGTAGGCAAAAACAATTTTCGTTTACAAGGCTTTTTTGCTGAGACGTCGTTTGAATGGGGTCTATTGGGCCAATAGCCCGTTTGCTTTAGTCGCTATGTTCGGCCCGTTGTGATCCTGGACCGTGGCTTTTACTAATTACTGTTATTATAATTTTCTCGGATTACTGTTATAATAATATAGGGATTTTTGCATAGAATGTCATCTTTTAGTTTTTATTTAGCCGTAATGTCATTGATTTCTAACTTTGCATCAAATACCATCAAACATATTTTGGTGTTTCGGGCAATATTTTTTGTGATATTGAAGTATAACATTGTTGTCCACGAGGGACCGTGTAAATATTCATTGTAGACAGCACTACATGTTATGTCTATAGACCATTTATGTCCACGGTAGACAATAAATGTATGTCCATTGTAAAATTACTAGATATGTCCACGATGGACAGTATATTGTTAACATTGATTTTAAAAGTACTAAAATTAGGTCAATTATTATTTAAGTTTTATTTTGGCTGTGACTGCCGTAGAAAACAAAATTTTAATTATAACAAGTTTTTTGGTGGTAGAAAGCCAAAAATCAACATGTATTTTACAAAATTTAAATTAACTTCTTATTAATAATTATATCCTAATTCAATATCTATTTCGTCTACAATACACTATGTAACACCACAACTCATTTTTCTACAACACCTCTTCAAAGTTTTCATTATTTCTTATTTAGGTGCTGTTCTTTTCCTAATCTGAAAACTCCATCTAGATGATTCGTTTGGATGATGCATCTGGATGAAGTTCTTTTCCTCATCTGAAAAATTCATCCATATGATCTGTTTGGATGAAGTTATGTTTCTTTGTGCATTTGTATAAATTAGTTGGATGTAGTTTGTAACCAAATGACTAAAAAGGACATGCTTTGTGTGAAATTTTTTTATGATCTAAATTATATTTAAAACTACATAAGTATCAAAATTATTTTTAAAATAATTTATGAAATTATATATTATTTACATTGTTAAGATTTGGTAAATAATTATTTTATAAAACTTAAAGTATACATTATTAAACATTTTAATACATAGAAAATAATAAATACTCATACATTTCAATGCATAAAAATATAAAAAATGTTTCAATAACATGAAAATTATAGAAACAAATTAAAATATCTAGAAGCACATTACAAGCAAGTATTATAAAACATAAAATAAAGATAAATCTCATTTTAATACATAATAGATAAATTGATAGACAATACTAATATGGAAGCCCACGTCCTCTCGCTAGCTCCTCGGTAATAGAATCACGTAAAGTCTCCATCGCTCAATCACCAGCCGGGATATATGGAATATGACCATCATTATCTACCACTTGATCACCATGATGCTCGTACTCCTCCGTCGCTTCCCAGTGTACAAAATCATGATCCTCATGATGTGTTGTCATTATTTTCCTACTCTTGAATGCAAATCTTTATTACAGCCGAGTAAAAAATAGTTTACTTTATACAGAGAATTATAGATGCAGCCATTTACTTTATACAGATATCAAAATTTATGAAAATTAGGTTGGAAATCACTTTTGCGTGAAACCACTATACCTTCAACACCAATGTTGAGACCTTTCCTTCACCTGCAAGCAGTACTAAATTAAAAGTATAAAGTAAACCAAAAGCTCACTGTGTTTGAGGATGAAAGAAATAACAATTATAATGAGGATTCTACACAAGTACAAATAGATACTTTAGACTTTAATTAACAGAAGCTATACACATTTGTAGAGAAACACAACTTTTGATAGAAAGTCATCACAAGCAAGGTTCAGGTCAGTGATATTTTGTAGCTGAAGAAACGTACACAAAAATATAAACCAAATCTAATGAGAGATGACCACGAAATCAAAGCAAAAAGTTCTCAGATGTCTTAAAGCTAAAATAAATAGAATAATACTAAGGACAGTAGCTGAAGTGAAGATTCAACTTCAAAAAGAATATTAAAGATGATAGATCATCAAGAGATTTACAAGTGATAATCAAATCGAAAATGAGTAAACAATGAAAAAGCTTTTTCAATCTCACTAGACATTACACAAGCTCATTGCGCCCAAATTAATGAAATGAATGATGTTATTAGGAAAACAATCAAACATCAAGCAAGCAATTCACCATGATTATAGCCATGAGACTATTCGCTACAAATACAATCCACCATAGACTACTAAACTCAATTGTACTACACAAAAGTCCTAACTATCAGCTTTAGCAACCACCTATTTGAGGGTTTAGGCAAACTGAAATATTCCTTTCGAATCTTTTATTAAGGATTCACATTTTTCATCATTTGGGTGATTTGGTAAACTTTTGTTAGGCAAATTTGATGATCATTCATTATGCCTTTGTTTTCATACAAATCTCTAGTTATCATATAACTAATTAATAATATTTGACAGATGTTGAAACCTAGCTTGTTGTTACTTAACCTCCCTTAAGATAGTATTCACTAGAATCATCCAGAAAAACTGTGAGGTCCATATGTGATTTTTGAGTTAAAATTCGTGGCACATTAGGCCCATTAGAAGAATGGAGATTCAAATTTGAATGAAGAAAGGATTTTTTGGAGAAGATAAGATTGAGTAACCTAACCTAAAAACAAATCTTATCCCCTTTATAAGTGATTAAATCCAACGCCGTTTACTTTCTTTACCTTCTCCCTTCTGCAACCTCGAGGTCCCAACTCCCATTCATTACCTTCGAAATTTGTAGAGCCAACACTTAAACCTGCAAACCGGTAAGGAAACCAGTCCAATACTCTGACTTTCGGGGCTATAACTCTCTGGTCACTGATCGCCTGATCGTGATTTTTGTGGGGTTGGAAAGATATGTAGCCAAAAATCGTTTGTTATTCGAAGTAGTTTTGAGAAAGATATGATCGGTTTAAGGTAAGGCGTCGAAATTGTTGCTGTTGAGAAACATGTATGTTTGGCTTACTTTTAAGGTTCATAACTATTTGATCGATGAACCTATAATCGTGATCTTTATAGTTTTGGAAAGCTTTTACTCTCAAGATTTCATAGCTGAAAGCGGAATCCCAATCCAAGTCGTATTAAGGAAGATACAGACTATTTAAGGTATGACGTTGGACCAGTGTCAGTTTCAGACTTAGAAAATTCTGGGTTTGTTCTTATAAACTGTGTGACTTGGCATCTTTAGGATCATTTTCTAGTAGCATCTGAGCTTGAAGAGCTAGGAACTTGTTGGCTTTGGATAAAGGACATATCCAAGAAGCCAACGGGACCATCGGACGTTCAGATCAAGGTAAGATCTGTTCAGAAATCGTGTTGCTTGCCCCGCACGTAACCAGTGTTACTCTGAAATAAGAGCCCTAAAAATTTGTCTGTTTCTTGTATCTGAAGGTAGCTCCTATGTTTTGAGTTTTCGACTTAATTTTCTGCAATTTTTGAACTGTTCACCGGCCAATCGAGGTGAGTGATATGCGAGTCTTAGAGTTTTAATTGAATTAAAGTTAAATTTATCTTATTATTTAAATAATTATTAAAGTATTTTATTAAATATAAATACCAATTATAAGTATAAATATAAATATTTATAAATATAAATAAGTATATAAAAATTATATTTATTATATTATTAAGTTTAATTAATTGTGTGAGTGTTTGTTATTAGGTTAGTTGTGTGATTATATTATATAATAAGTAAATATATATAAAGATATTATTAATATTTGTGATATAAATTATGGTTGAAAGTAATAAATATTTTGAGTTGGTTAAGTGAAAAAGAATAGTTAAGTATGTTGTAAAAGCGGTCTCTTAAAGAGTAGTGATGCGGAATTCAACTTTAGCTACGGGCCGGCATTCCTGCGGAAAAGAGACAGATGGTCTGAAGTGGACCGACGGGAACACTTCAGCCCAAAAACCGCTGACGAGCTAAATGAGTGCCTTGAACCACCTAGAGGGTGGTGGACCAAGCTTTGAACCATCTAGAGGGTGGTGGGCCAGTATGTGTGGAGTTGGCTGCTACGGTGGATCAACATGTTTGGTACAACTTGTTGAAAACTACGAGTTGTATATGATTGCTTTATGTGCTAGGATAGATTTACTTTAATTAGGCTAGAACTTTAAGCTTCAATGGGCAGAAGTGATCTCCTCACTGAGTATTTTTTACACTCACCCCTCCTTTTCCCTTTTTTCCAGATCAGTTCGAGGTTCGTGAGTAGCTGGTTCGAGTTTTCCGGTTTATTTTATTATTTCAATGACATTTTCGTTTAAGTTATTTCCTTTATTATTTATTATTATTATTATTATTTTTAAAACATTACTTTTATTTAATAGAGTTATGTAAGATTTTTGGGACTATTTTCGCATTTAGTTAATGAAGTATTATTTTTGGGCACTTAATAATACGTTGTCTCCAAAGTTGGGAGTGTGGTGTTACAAAAACACTTATTTAAAAGTGAGTATCAAAAGATTATAAGATATGTCCTACTCTACGTTATCATAAACCAAATTCAGACCCAACCAAATAATTATGACCACACAAAAAAAGTTATGTTCTCAATTAGGTAAAAATTGCAAAAAGAACCATCAGAAGCCAACCCATTGCATCAAAATCAAAGCTTTAAGAGGACAAGAAACAGAGACCGATTGTGTTGATTACAAGTGACATGAAAACAAGTACAAGGATTTACAAGAGTTGGAAATCTAGGAAATAACACAGAAATCTGAAAGGAACAGAAAAATAAGAGGAGGAACAGAGACCAGGAAAACTGACCTTATGCAATACGATATCAAAAGGACCATGTTCTGAAAGAGGCTTATTCTGATCTATCGCCACAAACAGTATTCCCTTATTCCTGAACAAAAGCAATAAACCACACACTAGTCAATACACTGAGGATAAACAATGTCAGAAGCGAAACTTGCCAAATGGATAAAGGATATACAGCAAGTAACTAAGTTCAATGATCAATGAAGCTAAGCATAACTCATAATACACGTACTTTGAAATACAATACTAACACAAGGCCCATTTGTGCTTTTTACATATACAAAATAACCATTTGAATAAGAATATCTCCATGAATTTAGGCAAATTATCTGATATAAATCCTTCTCCATTTAATTCAAGAACAAAATAATGTCTAATAAGATAGTGAAAGGTTGTGACATAAAAGGAACAATCTAAACTGATTGAATGTGTTAGCTACTTCTTGTAACCTATAACCGTAAATTGAACCAAATCTAAACTAGAAGATGTCTTTATAAATTAATAACCACCAACCATGGAGTTTCATGCTTGTTAGACAACTTAAGCTAAATAAAGTACTAGTAAAGAAACATCAATGTTGTAAAAATCAGGGAATCTCTAGAAGATACGAGTTGCTTATGTTACTAGCAAAAGTATTAACTATCAAAGTTTCATGTTTCAGATCAATAAACTGATGCACTGAGTTCAGAGAGATCAAAGCTAGACACCTAAAATATCTCTATAACTGAAGTTCTTTTTTAAATGAATCCATTAATAAAATCCGTGAACTTTTGTAGTAAAAAGCAAAACATTCTCAAGAATAAATGCAAACTTGGGAAAAGTCGTTGAAACATTCTCAATAATCAATCTGGGTTACTATGGTTTTGAACCTAATCTGGGTTTGGTTTTAGTTTCAATTACCATGGACCAAGACTGAAGCGAAGAAGACAAAAAAATTAAGGTTAACGAAAAAATGAGTTTTATCTGAAAAGGAGAAACTAGACTCACAGATAGGGATGAAGAACTAAAAATTAGACTCATGAGTATTGATTAACGCCAGAATGAGCTGCGAAGATGGCACAGACAGTGATTGAAGATGAAGAGCTGGAGCGACGACGATTAGAGATCGGAAGAAGAAATCAAAAAACGAAACCCTAGATTTGAGAGAAAGAGGCGAGAATGAGATTTTTGACTTTTGATTTTGGTGTTTTACTTTAATTTTCAGAAGGATATTTTAGTCTTTTTTAATTTTTTACAACTTCATCAAATCTGAATGCATCCTTAAAAGTCATCTGAAATTTTAAAAAAATTTGGATGAGTTTGCTAAAGTCATCCAGATGATCCATCTCGATGAAGCATTTTTTTGTGTCTAAAAGAACAACAATTTTCATATCCATCCAGATGAATCATCTGGATGAACAAAAGAACAACACCTTAGTATTTTTATTATCTGGGTAACACCACTTACTTTAATATTTTTATATTTTAAACTTACAGCAAATAAAGATTAATTCATTATTTTATCTATTATATATTCGTCATAAATTTATTAGTTTTTATTTAAAATACTATATATTTATCACTAATTATTTAAAGTATTATTTATATCTATTTTAGATTTACAATATATGGTTTATTACTTTATTTAAAATATTATATATCTCTATTATAAATCTATAGCATCTATATTAAAATGTTACCAATCAAGTTTTCATTTTCTAAAAATCAAAACCATAAATTTACAGCAAAAAAATCTACACCCAAACTCTTTATAGCCAAAATCCTACAACATAAAACTAAAAGCTACAGTCATTACCCATCGGTCCCTATGTTTTTTTATCAACTTGTAAACATTATATTTATATGTGACTTTTAACACAGGTCCTTTATTTTTTTTTGCTTTGAGATATCATATTAAAACTAGAAATAAGGTTAGTAGTAAATTGTTTACATATGAATAATCACGAAATTTTTTATGTGGTTGATTTACATATAACATAATGTAAGTTTTAACACACATCTTTGATAATAATGTAGTGATGGCTTCTGACCAAAAAAAGGTAGTGATGGCTTAACGTAAGAGCGATTTGGGGCAAGCGTAAATTCATCAGTTTTGAGTTTGATTTTTGTTAGGAATTAAGTTGTTATTATTTGGCTAGACAAATATAAGATATAATCTTATATCTCATTTAAAAAATCAGAGTCATCTTAGTCATGGATTCTAACTCTTAGAAAATTAGTTGATATATTAGTCCAGACTCCATAATTAACCAAAAAAAACACATGTGGTTGATTTATAGACGTAAATCACTCTTTCAAAACCTAACTTTCTTTAAACTTTTAAGAAAAAAAAACTTTCTTTAAACTGATCGAATAAGATATAGAAGGTGCCCAACTCAATTTAACAATCCAATATACCAAGAATTCAAAATAAGAAACAAAAATCAAATTTAGACAAAGACTAGTTGTACCATGAATGGTTAATAAAGATTGTCTATTATATCAAATTATGAATTGGAAGAAAAAACAGAAAGCAATTGAAGTGCGGAAACAAAGGATAAGAAGAAAGCTAAACCATTGAAAGTTGGAGCAAATGGACAAAAGAATGTTATGATTATTCTTCTCCTATAAACCTTTGTAAGAATATATGCGATTTCTCAAAGAACTTTCATCATTGATTATAATAAATAAATAATATATATAATTTTATTTCTTTTATAAGAAGAAACTTACCAATAATTCAATAAAAGTTTGGAAAGTGAGAAGTGGGCACAAAAGCGCCCATCTTTGGTTACAATCAAAGAATCAAACATAAAATCGAAGTTCTCAAGATGCTCCATTTAGCATATTTATAAACCTCCTTTTTTATAAGAACCAATAATTTCTTATAAAATATTATATAAATTATTATTCCATTTGCTTTTTTGGGTCCATTGACACATATTTTTCTTTGAAGCTCCAACATACAATGAGGCTAAGATCTATAGTAATTCACTTTCTTGAGTCACTTCAAATCTATTTCAATCTCAAAAATTTTGTTTTAAGCAGCAAAATCACTGACTTTCTTTTATATAATATCTTTGATAAAACTTAATATTTTCCTTTCGGTCTAAAAGTTGATTTATGTGGTTGGTACATATTATAAAAAAAAAAACACATAACCAATAAAAACATAGGTTAATTTAGATACAGTGTATGTTTGAGTAAAATATGAACAGTTTATATTAAAAAGGATTGGAAAGTGAAGTCAGGAAAAAGTGTTACTAATACTATGGGAGTATTCCAACACTATGCGCCAAATTATAATGTTTTAGATATAAAATACTCGGAAATAAATTTAATAAAAAGAAGTGATTTGTTTTCAGTCTAGTAGTTAGGATGATCTAGTTATTGGCACTAGGGTTCAATTTCTAAATGCTGCATTATGGTAGCTTAAAAAAAAAGATTTTAGAAGTGGATTTTAGACTATGGATTGGGCCTTATCGATCCAATTGTTGACAAAAAAATTAAATTAAAAGGAGGATATAACGTTATTAAAGTGTTGAGGACATGTGGCCCAGTAGTAGTAGCCACTTTAGCATTTTTCAGATACCAGAGTTTGATTCTTCCCCGATGCAAAGTTAAAGAAAAAAGAGAAGAATTTTAGAATATGGACTTTCGTTATGGATCGGATCTTGTCGATCTAATTATAAGAGTTAAATTAACCGAAACACGATATCAAAGTGAATTGCACTTTCGCGCGGATAATACATGTTAATTACTCTGAGAGTGTGAAGTTATGTGTTACCTTCATGATTAGTAGCTTAATAAAAACTGTATTTGTTTTATAATTACGATAAAATGACGATAACCACTGGATTACAAATAAGCTCATATGGATTAATGTGTGTTGCAACCTTTATTAATTTCGATTAGAATATAAAAGGTTTCATATTCTTACAGAAGTGCATAGTCTCCTCCACAAATATTGTCCTTTAACCACTTTTACTTCAAATAATTAAGATTCTAGTATTCAATATAAGCTTTTGGATTATATTTAACTCAACACACGTAAGCCATATATCAACATGCTAAATGAGCAAATTTGGAAAAGAAAAATTTCAGAGAAATCAAAACAAATATGGAATTATAGATATTCACCGTCCAAGAATCTCACGTAAAGACATAAGGTTGGCAACAACCATTTCATTACATAACAAAACTAAAAGGAATATTTTTAACACTTTTAATAGTTAATTTATCATCACTTTCATATTTTTTATATATAGTGGTATAATTATGTGTATATATTTGTATATTTATGTCTGTGCCAAACTGCCAAAGAGACACGTCTATAGAATTGATGAAGTTGACATGATGAAGAAAGAGCATTTTATTATCTTATATCACTGTCAATATTGTGAGCTTTATTTTAATTAATTCAAATTTTTATTGATGTTTTATAGAATCTTAGTATTTTTGGACTCTATATTTCTTTTCTAAAACAGATCGATTTTTATATTCATATAGATACTTGGATAGAATAGAAAAAGAATAGAAGATTCGAATTATTTAAATAATGTGGCATTGTGGGTAAAGGAATATCATACAATTAATTTTATATCGTGATCTGATCCATTTTGGATATTAATTATCGTAAAATTTTAAACTCTCAATTTATGTCAAATTTAACTCAAGAATCTTAGTTGTCAAACGCATCTGAAATCAGGTTAAAATGGAAAAAGATCCCATTGAAGATCAAATCTATTCACTGACAAGTAACATAGAAAAATTACTTTTTTTATTCTTTCTTAAATTCTTTGTAATTTATATTAGAACACTAATTGTTTTAGATTTCTTTCTTATGAAGTTATACATATGTAGGTGTACAAATCTAAATATTTAAATTAAATCAAACTTTAGTGACAAAAAAAAGTCAGAGTGAAATATGTTTGAAGTAAAGTGATTATATGATGAGTGATACCCTGTAAAATCATTTTGGCTATAAGTAATAATATTAACTAAAGATGTAATATCAGAAATGAGCCAAATAATATTATTTAATTAAACCAAAAAAAAGTATCTAAAATATAACTGTCATGTGATTCGATTTGAAAAAATCTAATTGACGTGAAATGAACCTAAAGTTCATAAATACATCAATATTTGGCTCACATGATCTAAAATTATAGGTTCCTGGAAATATACATGTTTATTCTCTGATCCAGGTTGATTTTGTAGTAAAATGACATTGAATTGATTCTGTAATGACATTGAATGAGATTTTGATGATAGAGTTCATAAGAAAATTCACTACAAAAAAAAGAAAATTAGAATATACTAAAATTTTCGACAGAATTGAAAATCGTCTAAATTTTTTGACTAGATAAAATAACAGTCCAAAATATTATATCGTGTAACACATACCTTTGATGATATATGTAACATATATATAATTTGAAAACTAATAAAACATCTTTTGTTTCTATTAGTTTACATTCCACATAATTCAAATACGAAAATGATACGCTGCTCTTATGATATAAGTTTTGTAAACTTGGAACGTTTGGTATGAGTTTCTGTATTGTTTCCGTTGATAAAAAGATATCAATCATACTATTACATTACATCTACTCTTGGTATGTATATTTTACTTACTTTGATAGATAATTGAAATCCACAAAAATATGAAAAATATTTTACATTTAGCAAACATGGGCAAAATATTTTTTAATCATAATTATGAGATGAGAGAAAGTGGTGGGTACATAAGCAGCTGCCACTCACAAGTATGGTTGTAGCCACCTAATCAATTCAAGAAGAGCACCACATTTGATAAATAAATAAATACATATACACAAATATATATATATATATATCTAACCAAAATAAAACTATTTAATGAAAAATATATATTAAAGTACGTGTATATAGTGGTGGCCAATCTGTATTTTAATTATAGATGTCTCTTAATATTTGTCTACTTATTCGATGGAAATATTCATATATCATAAATATACATTAAAATGGCATGTTAGGTCCTTTGCTATTAATTTTTATCACTCAAATTATTTCCTTATAAACGAATATTGAATATCACATGATCAGATGTTTATCTTTGGAATTCTTTACCTGAAAACTATAGCTAATATATTAAATTCAATTTTAAAATTCACTATTATGATTTTAAGTTTTTATGTTTTTTATCCATTCTTGGAGCAACTCATTCGACAGACCATTTGTTATAAGCAATATGATCTTTTGCTATGTATAGTTTAATGTAGCATAGTAATATCTATTAGAGCCCATAGATTTTAGCTTTGTTTGACCTAATATATTAATTAATATATTGATAAATTAATGAAATTCTATGAATAGAAATTGTTTTTTTCAATCATTGAATTGATAAATTTTGATCAATAGCTTAAAATCGTTTTTAATATATTGCATGAAAAAAGATCAAACTGATTCAATTTGAATCAGCTAATCCT
>OVAX01003484.1:0-19331 GCA_900406405.1 Lepidium africanum | reverse complement strand
ATAATAATAGAGAGAAGTTTTGTTCTGATTATGTTGTTCCAGTGTAAGTTACATTACGAACAAAACGTTCGTATTTATAGAGAAAATTTAGTTCTACTGTGTATGCATAGTAACGCGTGGGCTCCACTCATATAATAATTAATCGCAGTAACTGAGATTGTTTCATAACATAATAATAATACTTGTATTCAACCCATTTCAATTTAACCGAGCCTCGAACCGAATATAACCTTAAATACCAAACCGGAAATTATATGAATTGTATTTAAGACTAGTGTACTTACGTGGCAGTTGATTATTGGCTCTATGACAACGATTCGACGTGGCAATATTTGTAGCACTTGAAATTACAAGAATGTCCCTTTCCTATTCATTTCTACCTTTCGTCATCCTCTGAAATTCGATCTGATCAGTGAGAAACTACGGTGAAGGACGTAGAAGAAGGTGGAGGAGGAAGTAGAATGAGAAGCTCAGCCTTTGGAATCGTTATTCTCTCTTTAATCGTTTGCTCTTTCGTTGTACCGAGCGTTCACGCTCGTCCCGTTGTTCTCGTCCTCTCCAATGACGATCTCAATAGCGGCGGCGATGATAACGGACTCGGAGAGTCCTCTGACTTTGATGAGTTTGGGGAATCTGAACCTAAGTCAGAAGAGGAGCTTGATCCTGGTTCTTGGCGGCCGATCTTCGAGCCCGATGACTCCACCGTGCAAGCCGCGTCGCCACAGTACTACTCCGGCCTCGAAAAGATTCTATCGGCGGCGAGTGGTGGAAATTTCAGGATGATGGAGGAAGCGGTCGAGGAAATAGAGGCGGCTTCTTCAGCTGGAGATCCGCACGCACAGTCCATAATGGGATTCATTTACGGGTTAGGAATGATGCGGGAAAAGAGCAAAAGCAAGTCGTTTCTTCATCATAATTTTGCAAAAGCGGGTGGGAATATGCAGTCCAAGATGTCACTTGCTTTCACGTATCTGCGTCAAGATGTAAGCTAATTAAACTTCTAGGAAAAATTGTCATGTGTTTACTATGATTACTGATTAGATGAAGTTGCAATTCGATAAGCAACCATTACAATAAGCTAAACTATATAGGTGTTTTTATTGTTGTTCATTCGGTCATATCTGAAAGTATCGAGCTAAATTGAGATGACATTATTCGGCAATAAAGACATCTTTAAGCTTTTGAGCTCCTTATCAAAGGTTTTTGCTGTCTGAGTTTGTAATTGACTTGTCATTCTGTTACAGATGCATGATATAGCTGTCCAATTGTATGCTGAATTAGCAGAGACGGCCGTAAATAGCTTTCTAATCTCAAAGGATTCACCTGTGGTTGAACCAACTAGAATTCATAGCGGAACTGAAGAAAACAAAGGTGCGCTTAGGAAATCCCGTGGTGAGGAGGATGAAGATTTCCAGATATTAGAGTATCAGGCACAGAAAGGGAATCCTAGCGCGATGTACAAAATTGGACTGTTCTACTACTTTGGCCTGCGAGGGTTAAGGCGTGATCACTCCAAGGCATTGCACTGGTTTTCGAAGGCAGTAGAAAAAGGAGAGGCGAGATCAATGGAACTTCTGGGGGAGATATATGCTCGAGGAGCTGGTGTTGAAAGAAACTATACCAAGGCACTTGAATGGCTTACACTTGCTGCAAAAGAGGGTCTCTTTTCAGCATTTAATGGAATTGGCTACTTGTATGTCAAAGGTTATGGAGTAGATAAGAAAAATTACACAAAGGTAAATTCGCACTTCAGAATTTCATAATTCCGAGGCTTACCCTTTATGTAGCTTAGAGGTTTAACTTCTAAGTTGATTTAGGAGGAATTATTTAGCTGACATAATATCATAAAGAAACCGAGACACTAAGGAGAAAGATTGTAAAAGGTTATAGATAACATATTATTGATATACGCCTTCAAATGCAGGCAAGAGAATATTTTGAGAAGGCTGTTGACAATGACGACCCCAGTGGGCATTATAACCTTGGAGTTTTGTATCTTAAAGGCATCGGTGTCAAAAGGGATGTGAGGCAGGCAACAAAATACTTCTTTGTTGCTGCAAATGCTGGTCAACCAAAGGCCTTCTATCAACTCGCCAAGATGTTCCATACCGGAGTTGGGCTTAAGAAGAACCTGGAAATGGTAATTATTTATCTTTTTCTGCCTAGCATAGAGCCAGATACAATGACTTGTAAATCTTAGCGTTGTTGAAATAATTTTTGGTTTAGTTGCTTTCTTCACGTTCTTTGCATTTGGGTTGCAGGCGACTTCATTTTATAAATTAGTAGCAGAAAGGGGACCATGGAGTTCTCTCTCTAGATGGGCTCTTGAAGCTTATTTGAAAGGTGATGTAGGTAAAGCTTTGATCTTGTACTCAAGAATGGCAGAGATGGGTTATGAAGTAGCACAAAGTAACGCTGCCTGGATCCTTGATAAATACGGCGAAAGAAGTATGTGCATGGGAGTATCTGGGTTTTGCACAGACAAAGAGAGACATGAGAGGGCACATTCTTTGTGGTGGCGTGCCTCTGAACAAGGCAATGAACATGCTGCTCTGCTTATTGGGGATGCCTATTACTATGGCCGGGTTAGTTCGTCGTATCTGGAACTGGATGCCGAATTTGATAACGTTATGATGATTATAATGGTTGAACTAGATATGAATCAGCTAGAAAAATGTAGACTGTTCGTCTGATTCTTTCTCTTTACTCTTTGTTTGATTATCATTAGGGAACCGAGAGAGATTTTGTGCGTGCGGCTGAGGCATATATGCATGCTAAATCACAGTCAAACGCGCAAGCAATGTTCAACCTAGGTTACATGCATGAGCACGGACAAGGGCTTCCCTTTGATCTCCACTTGGCAAAACGTTACTATGATCAAGCTCTTGAAAGCGATGCAACTGCCAAATTGCCAGTCACGCTTGCTCTTGCTAGCTTATGGCTCCGTAGAAACTATGCTGATACTGTCGTGGTAAAACTAAAATCTCAAGATTCTTTTTGATTCGTATAGATTAGATGCATTTGGACGGATAAAAATTACAATAGAGGAAACGCTTCTGTTTTTTGTAACTGGTAGGTGAGAGTTGTGGATTCATTACCAGAAGTGTATCCAATGGTGGAAACTTGGATTGAAAATGTGGTGTTGGAAGAAGGCAATGCGACAATACTTGCACTCTTCGTCTGTCTTATTACAATCCTCTATCTCCGGGAGAGACAACGTAGACAAGTCATTGTCGCCGATCAAGTGGCTGCTGACGTGGCACAACAACCTGGTGATGACGTGGCACAACACCTCGCTGCTTTCCCACGTTGATCATCGTTAAAATAGTAGTAGGGAAGAGTCGGTCATTAGTGTATGTACAGTTTTGAAAAAAGTTAACTCAAATTACTTCAACCTAAAATTTGTAATACCCTTGGCCTTTTTTTTGTAAGTCGTTTGAGTTTATCTTGTTGGGCTGTCTCTTAAATATGTGGCCATGTTATTTGTATTTGTACCCGCTTAATGCTGCAAATTTTTATACAACCATTTTTACTTTTTATTTCAATGCAGTTTTTCCTTTTTTTCATCTGAAACTAAATTATATTAAAATTGGATTTTACAACGATTGAGACCAACTGCAAGGAGAACAACGGATGTAATCAATCCTATAACATATAGAAGATGATTAGATGCTATCCTATTGATAAAACCAAACTCAATATATCAAAATATGGAAATCCCTCCCGAACAACATTTTGACAAAGTGACTTAAGTCAACGACAAACTAACTTGCTAGAGCCAAGCCACCAGAAAGGAAAAGCTCCGATAGCAACCGTAGATTACACCTAGATAAGCCGATAACCAGATCTGGAGAGAAAACAAGATTTGGAAACTCCAAAGAGCTCTTCACCAATCAATAAACCAGATCCACGCCACCATTGACTAAAGCAGAAGCAACGGCGGCGACCATAAACTTCGACGATCGTAAGCCATCGTCTCCCTTTGCTAAGTTTCAAAATCAAACAGGAAAAATTGATCTAAAGCGCCAAATTGGCGATGTTGTAACAGAGATAAAACACGAACAGAGAAAATAAGAAGAAGAACACTTTGCTGAATGATACTTTTTATTCTCTGATCAATTAGAACTGAGAAACTACATCAATTTATAAGGAAGAAGAGGAAAACGAAACAGCACCCACTACCCCAATAACTCATTATTGAACAGAGACTTAAAATCTCTACTTAACGTAATCTAAGAAACTAAAACTTAAAAACATGCGTTACTCATCCCAATTATTCCTACGTTTGAATCACTCTTCAACACTCTCCCTTGATTCAAACTTGCACACTCCAAGCTTACTTCTGAAGTAGTCAAACTTGTTCTTGGACAACGCCTTTGTGCAAAACATTTGCACTTTGCTCATTTGTGCTGCAATACTCCAAAATGACTGAACCTTCACTAACCAAGTCTCTGATGTAGTGAACCTTGATTGATATATGCTTTGTTCTCCCATGATAAGCTGGATTCTTGGACATTGCTATTGCTGCCTTGTTGTCACAGAAAATTGTTGTCGCCATCTTTTGCTCTTGCTTGATATCTTCAAGAATTCTTCTTAACCAAACTCCTTGACAATCTGCTGAAGTAGCTGCAGTATACTCAGCTTCTGATGATGATAAAGCTGTCACACCTTGTTTCTTTGAACTCCAACAAACTGCTCCAGAACCAAGATTGAACACATACCCAGAAGTGCTTTTCCTATCAGGTAAAGCTCCAGCCCAGTCACTATCTGTGAACCCAACCCATTCAAACTCTGCAACCTTGCTGTACCATAAGCCAAAGTCTGCAGTTCCAGCAACATATCTCAACACTCTCTTTGCTGCTCCAAAATGCTGCTTGGTAGGACTGTGATAAACCTGGAAATTGCACTTACATCAAAAGAAATATCTGGTCTTGTATGAGTTAGATAAATCAGACCTCCAACTAAGCTTCTGAATCTTGTTGCATCAGATTTTTCTGTTCTATCTTCCATCTACAACTTCTCATTGACATTCATGGGGGTTTCTATTGCATTACAACCTACCATGTTGAACCTCTTAAGCAAATCTGATGCATACTTCTGCTAAGACACAAAGATCACATCCTCCACTTGTTTCACCTCAAGACCAAGAAAATAATGCAGCAACCCAAGATCCGTCATTTCAAACTTCTCCATCATAGTAGCTTTGAAATCAGCAACAAGTGAAGCATTAGAACCCATGTAGATCATATCATCTACATACAAGCATACAATAAGAATTTCACCATCACCTTGATTTTTAACGTAGAGAGTAGGCTCACTTTTGCTTCTTTCAAAACCAGTTTCTGCAAAAAACGAGTCAATCTTGTTGTACCAGGCTCTAGGAGCTTACTTAAGCCCATATAATGCCTTGTTCAACCTCAAAACGAAATTCTCTTTGCCTTCAACAACAAAACCTTCAGGCTGATCAACATACACCTCTTCAAGTAGCTCACCATTTAAGAAAGCTGACTTGACATCAAACTGATATATTGGCCAATTCATATGAGCTCCTAAGGCAAGTAGAGTTCTTACAGTATCAAACCTTGCAACTGGAAAGAATGTTTCTTCATAATCCACTCCATACTCTTGGGCATATCCCTTAGCCACCAACCTTGCCTTATATTTTTGAATGCTCCCATCTGAATGATACTTAGTCTTAAACACCCACTTCACACCAATTGAGTGTTTACCTTCAGGAAGCACAACCAGTTCCCAAGTTTGATTCCTCACTATAGACGAAATCTTTTCCTTTATTGTTTTTCTCCATTCATCATTCTATGCAGCTTCATCAACAGTGATTGGATCAGCACAAAAGAAAGCACCATGCTCATAAATATCTTGCAGAGATCTGAATTTTTGAGGTGGACTCTCTTCTCCGTCACTTGAGGCACTGCCATTGTTGGTGCTTGGAGAGTTTGGGACTGAACTTGCTGGACTTTGATTCACTTGCTCCTCATCAACATTTTCTATGGAAACCTCCACAAGTTCACCATTGTCACCTTCACGCCATTTCCACACAGCTTGCTTATCAAAGGTAACATTCCTGCTTTCAACAATCTTTCCACTCACAGGATTATACAATCTATATCCTTTAGATTGTGAACAATATCCAAGAAATATGCATTTCTCAGACTTTTCATCAAGCTTCTTCCTGTTATGAGCGTCAATAAGAGAATAAGCCACACTACCAAAAACTTTTAAATGACTTACGGAGGGTTTCCTGCCACACCAAGCTTCATATGGAGTTCTGTTTAGGACTACTTTTGTAGGTGAAATGTTCAATAGATTAAAACAAAAAAAAACCTACGCTCTGATACCACAAAGTTGTAACAGAGATAAAACACAAACAAAGAAAATAAGAAGAAGAACACTTTGCTGAATGATACTTTTTATTCTCTGATCAATTAGAACTAAGAAACTATATCAATTTATAAGGAAGAAGAGGAAAACGAAACAGTATCCACTACCCCACTAACTCATTATTGAACACAGACTTAAAATCTCTACTTAACATAATCTAAGAAACTGAAACTTAAAAACATGCGTAGCTCATCCCAATTATTCCCACGTTTGAATCGCTCTTCAACAGGCAAGACAGGTGGGGACCGTCGGTGCTATGAGAGCCACCGGCAGCCAAACTTGAGGCCAAATTTGTTGTAACCGGCGGCTAACTTTGGCGAAGAACTTATCGCAGTTCATATCATCATCCCTTTTCGATGCAGTTTTTCACAAACAAGGATAATTTAGCTAATTTAATACAAGTGTTGAAATTACTTCAAATTTATGGGAGAATGGTTCTATCAAGTTCGCTTGATAACGGATATGAAGAGTTGAAAACTGATGATGGAAGGACAGACAGTCACATTATTTTGACTGTAAAAGGAAAAGCTATTACGCACTAACTATAGTCTGACAGTCTCGAGAACTGTGGTAACATTTGCTGTTATTACATTTCCCAAATTTTCATTTTTGTTTTTCTTTACTTTTAAATACTTTCTTGAGAAACTTTTTGTCAAAAACTTCCATAAAAAACACACTGAGAAGTAAGAAGTTGAGTCAGTTTAGCAGAGCTCCTCCATCAATGGCTTCAATCAACCTCTTCCACTTTGCCTTCTTTCTTCTTCTCTCTCACGCTTCAGGTTCCATTTCTAATATTTTACAGTCCCAGCTTGATGATCTCTAAAGTTTCTCAAATGTGTGCATAAAAATATACATAAATCTGTGTTTAAAAAATTCTGAGGATGTCTGTCATTGTTTTTAATAATAGATTTAGATATATATGTTAGTTGCAGAATTTTAAGATCTCATTGGGATTTGCTGTTCTTGATGAGCAGCTTCAACGGTAATATTCTACAACAAATGCAGATACCCAGTGTGGCCAGGAATCCAACCCAGTGCCGGCCAAAACTTACTTGCTGGCGGTGGATTTATGCTTCCGGCTAATAAAGCCCACTCTCTCCAACTCCCACCACTCTGGTCCGGCCGCTTCTGGGGTCGCCACGGCTGCACCTTCGACAGATCTGGCCGTGGCCGCTGCGCCACCGGAGACTGCGGCGGTTCTTTAGCCTGTAACGGAGCCGGTGGTTCACCTCCGGCCACTCTCGCTGAAATAACCCTTGGCCAAGAGCAAGACTTCTATGACGTCAGCCTCGTTGATGGGTTCGTATAGTTTATTCCTTTTTCCACAAATTAGCTTTCATTTTCTTCCCAAAGTTTTATAATCTCGTTTTTTTTCTTTTGTTGCAAAACTAGATATAACTTGGCAATGTCGATAATGCCGGTGAAGGGTTCAGGTCAATGTAGCTACGCTGGTTGCGTAAGAGATCTAAACCAGATGTGTCCGGTTGGTTTACAAGTCCGGTCACGTAACGGGAAACGAGTATTGGCCTGTAAAAGCGCTTGCTCTGCCTTCAACTCACCACAATACTGTTGCACCGGTTTGTTCGGTAACCCACAATCTTGTAAACCAACGGCTTACTCCAAAATCTTCAAAGTAGCTTGCCCTAATGCTTACTCTTACGCTTATGATGACCCAACCAGTATCGCCACTTGTTCCAAGGCTAACTACATCGTCACCTTTTGCCCTCATCATCGCCGTTAAATTAAAACCAAAATGATTCTTGTTGTGTTCGGAATCTTGAGTTTCTGTCTTTACATTTGCAACACTCTTTGAATGAAATGAAATTCCTTTATCAATTCTAACATTATCATACGAAACTAGTTGTGAGTGAAGAATATACTTTTTAACCTCAATCTACAGTTGCTCCCATAGTAACATATATATATATATATGTCTCTGATACAATCTAATCGAGATCAACAGATTTAAGGATGAGGGGAGGATCTAAGATTGTATAATAAAGATATCGAGACGTAAATATGAAAGCGGTAAGTATTTGAACAAAGGTTAGTAAATGAAGAGCAATGACTACTTCGAGAAAGAGAATCTAATTGACAAAAGGAATGAAGAAAACAAGGCGTAATTGACAAAAGGAATAGAAGGTATCCAATGTTGTAATTTTAAAACTAGACGTCGACGTCTACGAAACATTGAGGCCTATGGAAGCCCATTATAGGCCCAAGTAGCCATCCTATAATCTATTTGGTTCGATTCGATCTGAAAATTTCGAATATCCATAAAATTTTGGAGCAAAGCAAATAGCAAAATTTAATATCCGTTAAAAACAAAGCAAATATCAAATATCATTTTTCAAAAGACCAGATATCCGCTCCGATTCGTATCTCAGTAAATATATATTTAAATATTAATTATGTATACATACATTATAATATAAATAGTGTTGTGCATATATATATGGTTGGAGATGAATAAAATGTAACATGTACTTAATTTTAATTGTTTTATTTTTTCTTCTTATGATGTTATCATTTTTCACATGTGATATATTATGAGTTTAGTTTTGGAACAAGTTTTATTAAATTTTTTAGTTTTTAATAGTTACTTATTATATATATATATATTTTCTTAAGTTTATATTGTAAAATATTTACATTGTTTTTAATTTATTTTTAATTATTTTTGTATATATTTTGTATTTTATCTTTGTATAAAAACGGATCAGATCAAATTATTTGCGGGTCTTTGGAAAAAAATGGATATATGGATTTTCGGGTATCCGAAAATTTTTGAATCGAAACAAATCACAAAATTAGATTTCCGGATAAAACGAAGCAGATCACGGATATTACAAATTATCTGAATTTTTGCGCCGTGCCCACCCCTAAACGTAATCTCTTTGACAAAAAAAAAGAAAAATGGCAACATAATCCATAACTAGCACAAAGCTGAAACTAATCGTGTAGCCAACAAACAGGTTCGGAAAGGACGGAATCAAAATCAATATTAACTTATTTATAATTATCCTTCAAATTGTATTATTCGTCAATTGATATTCCAAGATGTTTATGTGTAAAACAAACAATAATGAGAAATGAACCGTTTAATATGATTCAGTAAATAAATGATTTTATTGATTTATTTTTTTAAAAAGTCGAATTCTTTCTTGATTTCAGACAAATTATTTTTTGGTGACTATTTGTATTTTTGATCCGCTTTTTGAATTGAACACCTTCATGTATATACATCTTGTCCTTTCTTATGTCTCGGGAATATCCATGATTATTTCATTACCTCTGAATGATCGGGATTCATAGAGTCATTATTGTTCCGATCAATCTTTTCTATTTAGCGAGATTTTATTTTCTTATTTGGTCAGCGCGCTGGTCTTCTGGAATCTAGACGATAATCCTTCTTTAATAACGAGTGTGCTGGTGTGAGTCCGGGATTCTTTCCTAAATTATTACGAGGGCCGCCTTGTCCCTAGTATTGGGCATGTTTCGAATCCTTCTTGTTTTGTTTCCTTGGCTTGAGCGATTTTGGGCCAACCATTAACAGTAGTTCCTCAGCTACCTTATCTGAACGCGAAAAAATAAGAAAGTAATTTTTTTCCTTTTTCTTATTTTTGCTTATCTCGAAATTGAAAATTTTCATTTTTCAAGATTGACTGTTGGATTTCCTTTTGCCATTTGATTGACAGTCATTTTCGCTTCCATAGGCGTATAAAGCACGTGGGCTAATGGTTTTCTAAATACTCGTGTTGGCTGTAACCATCGCTTCACCATCTCCTTGCATCTTTCTTTCTTATTTAGTTTCTGTCTTTGGCGAACTTCTTTCCAAAAATTTCTTTCTTCGTGAGTTTTCTATTTGATTCTCAAAAATGTCTTCCGATTCATCTCCGACCTTTCCTCGTTACTTTCCCATGTGTGGTCGAGGAATGTCTCTGCTTGATTTGTAAAAATTTCGGTCTCGCTGCAACATCTCTCCTGATGGCGATGTTTTGAGTTCTCCTCTAGAGTTTGTGCAAGATATGTACATTTGGGTCTCTATGGCTTCTTCGATCGTTGTGGGCTCTCATTTCCCATTCCTGAGTGTATTTCTCTTGCTCATGTGGGAAATGCAGATTAGTTTGGGCCAACTGTACCTTTCTCTCCTTCATTAGGTATTGGTTCTTTTTACTCCCATGAAGGAGTTGAACATTCTGTTGAGTCCTCGCTCTTGACTCCTTATCTATCTCGTTCTCTTGCGAAAACATCTTGGCGACGCTTACCCTTGCTACTGTACCTCTTGTCTTGGTTGGACTATGGATACTCCGGAGCGTGACAACAAGTGGAAAGAGAAAGGGTTTTGGTTCTATAAATCCTCCACCACTCTTGGAAAATGTCCTTTTGACGTGGTTCTTTCTCAGTGGGGCGAAGTGCTCGGTTGGGCTTATAAATTTGATGAATTTGTTCTCTTTTCCTCCTTTTGTGGCCGTTCTGTTTGTTAAGGTTTTTCTATGTTTTCCAGCTATTGTCGACCTCACCCTGCATAGAGTGAGAAAATCATTTATGAACTTAAGAACGATTGTTCTTGGCATTCCTTTTCTACCAAGAGAATCCGTCGTGTCCTTTGCCGTTAGGCTTCTACACTCATGGTTAGCGATCTCTCTAGGTCTCTGTTTCACTCTCCGGCTCATTCAGAGCATCATGGAGGTATACGTCGTCGATGTTGGTTTCTTACTCTCTAGTGTATTTTTGTGTATTTTCAATAATTGTTCTTCTGTTTCAGAGCGTCCCTCTCACTCTTCAGATTCTAGACATGGTCCCCTGTGTTCTTTGTTGTGCTCCAGGACCTTACGCGATGCTCACCCCTCGAGCTCATCAAAGAGGTCTCGCGATCTTCTCCGCTATGAGGGGTCCTTGAATTGGGTGCTGAGATGCCTTGTGAGAGTTTGACGACTCGGACTGGGGAGCCTTCTTCTAAGCAGGCTCACAATGACTCAGGGCGTTATGAGGTAGAGCATCCCATGGAGGTTTCTGATTCTCCTGCCACTGGGAGATATTCATTAGATGATCTTCGACACTTGGTTGTCCTTGAAGATTTTCCTATTTTGATTATCTAGAATATTGTAGAGAAAACGTAGTTTCAAGAGGCCATGTCTGGTCTTGGTTCGATATGGTTTCTGTAGTCATTTTTGGTTGTTGTTTTCTCTTATGTTTTTTTATTTTTATTGTTACTTATTTGCTTGGTTCAGATTCCCAGGACTATAGCTCGCCTAGATGGCTAGTGTGAGGCTCGTCGTCTTGAGATGCCCTCGTCACCTTCCACTGGGGACGGTCGTTTTATGCCAACCTCGTTACCTCTTTGGTTCACATAACAGAGAAGACGGAGAATCAGGAGATTGATCTTGCTCTTTGCAAGGCTAAAGTAGAAGTCAACAGCTGAAAAATGTGCTTTATTTGCCAAAAAGGTAGCTCACTAAGAGAAAGACAAGCGAATGTTGATTGCCTCTAAGGAAAAAGAGGTAGCCAGAGCTTTGAGCGAAGCTCGTGCATCGGTGGCAAAGCAATATTAGGGAGCTTTGAAAAGGGCAAAAAAAATTTTCAACCGAAAGGTTAAGGAGTTAAAGTACACCAAGGTCCTCGCGGCGGTTGAAGCTCGCTTGGAGACAATCATCAAATGTTGCAGCGGGGACATTGATGAAGAGGATCTTGACGCGATGAGACAACAGCGCATGATCGCTCATGCCTCTTTTTTGTCTCTGAAGGGTCCGAGACTCGGCATTCATGACATAGGTGTCGAGGCCGTTCCTAATGATCCCACAGGACATGGCCCTTCAAACTCAAATCATGATTATAGTGATGTGTCCACATCTAAATCTCCTCATCATAGCATAAATTAGGAGCTCGTGTTCCTTTTTATCTCTCTTTTAAAATTTGTCAATTGCTTTTGTTGTTTTGTACCCGAGAGGGGTTTTATTTCTATGTTGATATTTTGTCTTTTTGAAATGGATTAATTTGATCGTGATTGTTTTCGTTCATCTTCTAAATAGCTAGATGTGAGATCAGTCCATTTTTGACTGCCCGAAGTTAGGCATTTTTAGTTTATTTTGTTCTTTAGTGGCTTTTTGCCTTTTTATCCAGCCTTTCGCTTTGTGACATTTTTTCTTATACTTGGGCATTTTTTTACCGTAATTAGTATTTTTCCTTATGCTGGGCCACGATGGGACTTAGTTTTTTTATGGCAACGTGGGAACATGGACGTCATTTCATTCATTCCTCGAGATTAACGTCGATTTTGACGATTTTGAATTTTATTTTATTTTATTTTTTCGACAGTTAAGATTGTGAGACTCCGAAGGGTTTTTCTTTACTACTTGTTTCTTCTCTCTGAAGGTTCTGGCCAAATCATTCAAGGTATCCTCTCTCTTTCCTTTCCTCTCACTTCTCCAATGGTCGAGGAAGCTTCTTCTTCTGGTGGGTCTAAGCGCTCCTCCTTCCGAGGGGTGTGGAGGATGTAGGAGATCCTCATCTCAAATTGATTTTTATAAACGAATATTTGGATTGATGGCAACGAGAATTGGGTTTGTCGTTTGTCGTTATGGATGCTCTAGGGGATATGTCTCTAAAAGATGTCCCCAAGGGTTAGGTTTGTGCTTATGCTATCTTTCTTGAAAACAATTCTCTTTTCTTTCCTATTCCGCGTATTTTGGTCAAATTCCTAGCCAAATTTGGTCTCCCTTTATCTCAGATTGATTTTTTCTTTTGTTCGTGTTGCTTTGATTTATATGTTAGCGTTGTCGAGGAGGGGGTTTCCTTTTCTTTTGATGACCTTCTGTCTCTTTACACTATCAAGCGTTTGGTCCATTTCCATTATCTGTCGAATAGGAACCATGATATAAAGATTATCGAAGGTCTTCCTAACAGTGATCCTGATTAGAAGCAACATTATTTTTTCCTAAAAGTTTCTTCAAGGACAATCGGATCTAAAACTTCTCTTGCAGAGAAGCTGGGAGATAGTGATCTCATCATGAGGCTGCTCAAGTGGAGCTTTTGTCGGCTACAGCTCATCCTAGAAGAGACTTTGCAGTCCACAGAAGTTTACAGGCGGTCTCTTGCTGCAAAGAATAGAGAACTTGCGCGGAGGCTGCTTAGAAGGATGTGTTATTCCTGGACTACTTCACATCTTTCAAGACTAAGATGTAATGAAGGTCACTGATAGACGAGTGTGACTCATGGCTGCATGAGTACGTGAATAATGTCCGCCTTATCAAGTGGATCCAGATAGGTTCATTTTATCTCGCTGAAGAACGCGCTAGACTTGAAGCTCTTGTCGGTGAGGAAGAGGCTAGTCTGAAGGAGTTAGATAGTCCTGATATGGCCATTGATGTGAAGTTGAGGGATCTAGGGACTAAGGCCTTCTTGAAGGTGAAATATCCACTATTCCTTTTGCTACTACGGGTTTGTCTGCTGGCGACCAACTCGCCTTTAGCAGTGCTGCCAATGAGGAGGTTCAAGTGCCGGCTGTAGTGAGTCTGGTGGCTCGTGTTTCTACTTTTGTACTTTTGGCAGATCCCATGGTTACCGTTATGGATACTAACCCGGGGAAACCCCCTTAGCTTCCTGGGTCTTGTAGATTTGTTTGTCACCATCGTGTATCTTCCTTTTTTATGTTTCTTTTCTTTTTCTTTTTGGACTTTGTTGTCGTGTTTGTTACTTTGCCCGCCTTTTGGCCTCTTTTTGTTTTACTTTTTGGTATATATATATATATATATATATATATATATATTGGCACTGTTTTTTTCCTTTTTCTTTAGGGATAGTATTTCCTCAAGTGGACTGCATTATAGGCGGTGAGTACGAGTTTTTTGGTCTCAGGTTCATTTAATCTGTATACTCTGTTTTGAATAACCTTTATAACATGATAGGGTCCTTCCCATTTTGCTCCGAGTTTCCCGGCCTTGAGTTATCTTGTATTCGAAGACTTCTCTGAGCACGAGTTTTCCTTCTTTGAATCTTCTTTCTTTGACCTTGGAGTTGTAGTGTCTTACGGCAGTCTGCTAGTAATATTGCATTCTTATCATTGTGAGGTATCTCCTTTCTTTTGTGAAGTCCAAGTTATATTCTTGCATTTCGTTGTTGAGTCGTTCATTGTCGTGATTAAATGTCTTTCTTGCGCTTGGGACTAGTACTTTTGCCAGCACCATTGCTTCGAGTCTGAAAGCGATGGACAACGGTGTCTCGCCAGTGGATCATTGCGATGTGGTTCTATATGTCCATAATACAGTTGGGAGGTTCTCTGCCTAATTTGAATTTTCAGAGTAGGCGTTTTTTGAAGTTGCTCAAGATAATTTTATTGGGTGCTTTTGGTTGTCCGTTGGCACTAGGGTATCGTGGTGTTGACGTTATTAGCCGTATCTCTCCATTTTCACACAGTGCTTTGATGGGATTTGAGGTTAAATTGGTTATATTATCGGTGACGATCTTTTTTTGAAGCTCGTGCATGCACATGTTTTTCCATAAAGAGGTCTTCACAACCTCTCTGGTGATTTGTAGGTATGGCTTTGCCTCCACCCATTTTGTGAAATACTCCTTGAGAACAAGTACAACTTTATGCTTTCGTATTCCGAACGGTTCCATTGGCCTGATAATATTCATTGTCCATTGCATATGGGGATATGAGACGTCCACTAAAGATAAGGCTTATGTTGGTTTGTGTATGGTAGGGGCATGTCGCATGCACTTGTCGCATATTTTGGAGTATTCCTTGCTTTCTCAGACCATTGTTGGCCAATAATACCCTTGTCTTTTTATCCTGATAGCTACAGCTCGTCCTCCAGAATGGCTCTGTATGACCCTTCGTGTTCTTTAGTGAGGAACCTTTAGCTTTGTTAGGGCTTGCACATCGTAGGTACGGTCCGCTGAAGCTACATTTGTACAACTAATCCTCAATCATACAATACATGGCCTATTGGATTTGAAGTTTTGGTGCTTGCCATTGGTCTTCTGGCAGTGTTGTGTGATGAATATACCGGATGATCAGCTCCTTTCAGTCCGGTTCGGAAGCTATCGCTGTAAATCTGTATAGGTATGTAGGGATTTTATCCCTAAACTTATAGCAAGTTTAAGGCCTTGTATCCGAGCCGGAACGACTGTTCCAAAATTTCTCCGGTTGGTAAAGTGAGTCAGATCACGATTCTTGATCCTATCTTTGATGACGCGCCATTGTTTTGGGTTTGCTTCAATCCCATTTTCTGTGACCAACTACCCAAGGAATTCCCCTGACGTAATCCCAAATGAGCATTTGGCTAGATTGAGATTCATGTCATACTTGTTTAGGATTTTAAAGCATTATGCAAGCTCGCTTACGTGGTCTTTTGCTCGTGCTTTTTTGATTAGTATGTCATCGATATAAACCTCCATTGTTCGTCCGAGTTGTGCTTTGATTATCTTATTCACCAACCACTCGTATATCGCTCCCGTGTTGTTTAGCCCGGGTATTTTACTTCTCGTATTTTGACCTTAGTTTCAAGATCCTTTCCTCTTCGTTATTGACCCTAGTCCGTGCTCGTTTCCTAGTTTCCTTCTTTTTTGTTTTCTTGGTTTGAACTTTGAAGGTTTGGTCGATGTTCAACTCGTGGGAGGTGATTGATGGATCAATTCCGGTCATTGATGATGTCAACCATGCGAAAATGTGTATGTTGTGGCTTAAGAAATGGACTAGCGCTTCTTCGATTTTTGGGTTGAGGTTTTGTGCTGTTCTAACTTGCTTTTCTGGATCCATGGGGTCGATTTTGACTTGTACGTGCATTGATTCTTCCGAGAAATCCTATTTTGGGTTGTGGTTAGTTCTAGTTTTCTGTTCAGACGAGGCCTTGAGCTGTAGTAATTGCTATGCCAGGTTGGCCCTTGAGAGCATGAAGTTGTCTTTGTAGCACCGGCGTGCTGCTTTTTGACATCCTCTTATTACAACATTTTCCTGAGGAGTTAGAAACTTAATGCATTGATGATAAGTTGATGTTATCGCTTTCATCGCATGTAGAAGTGGCCTTTATAAGATCGCACTAAATGGTGCTTCCTTTTGTACCACCACGAAACTAACCAACTTTCTTACATTGCAGGCCACTACCACGAGCTTGATTGTCCCCAATGAAGACTTGTTTCTTCGGCGAAACTGGTGAGCGGGGTTTATTTTCCTTCAAGCTTGTTATCTTTGTGCCCCTTCTTTTTGAATGCGTCATGGAATTGTAGGTCAACGAAACTACCTGTGTCGACTAGGATTCTTTTTAGTGTGAATTCTCCCACGTCCAAATGGATCACTAGGGCATCGTCGTGGGGCTGATTCAGTTCTTCTGCATCTTTATATCTGAATACGATGTCAGCGTGGTGCTCCTAGTTCCCTCATGGAGGGTTTGCCCTGCGTTGATGTATTTTGATCGAATTTATCAATTTTTGGAAAAGTTGCGATCCCCCTGGATAAAGGCAATTCTTGTCTTACTTTTTGGTGGAGGTGACCCGTCGTCTTAGTGGTTTGTTCTCTCTTTCCTTGGAGGGTTTATGTCTCTCTTGGTGTAGCCCTCCCTTGATCTTTCGACACTTTGTTCATTCGTTCTTGCCATTTACTTTCCCCTTTGAGGTAGTTAAAAGTCTTGTGATGTGCTTCATATTTAGCCTAGTTTTCATTTCATCGTAGTATCATTTTCTAGTCATTTAGTTGCATCTCATGTCATTTTAGGTCCATATAGGGTCATTTTCATGCATTAGAGTCATTAGGCTTTGCATTTGCACATTTTCTTGTTTTTCGGTCTTTTTAGGTGATTGGGACCTTACATTATGAAGATTGGAGCTCAAATTGAGGAACTTGGATGCTTCGAGAGTGGCACTATGCTTAGAGAGGAGAAGTCCCAGAGAATAAAGCTTGAAGAATTGGCTAAAGCCGCAGATTAAAGAAGTGCACAAAGTCTGGCTGCGACTAGACCCGCGACGAGACCTGTGACCTGCATTGGTCACGAAGACCTGTTACCATCCGAAGCCACAGCCACAAGCCGTAAGCCGTATGCTGCAAGCAACCAGGCCCGCGACCTGCACTGGTTGCAGGAAAGAATTGTCAGCCACTGGCTGCGACTAGACTCGCGATCTGCAATGGTCGCAGGAAGGAATTGCTATCCGCGGACATGACTTCTCATACCAGACCAGCGATCTGTTCAAGCCGCGAACCTCATTCCGGACATGACCTCTCAACCGGACCAGCGACCTGCATTGGTCGCGGGTTGTGAAGTGAAAACTCGCGGCTACACCTCGATCAGTCCCACGAACCGTTCTGGTCGCGGACTGCGAACACAGGACAACTCTTGACCAAGCCGCGATCCCTTTCACCCGAGACACCCACACCTCTCGACCAAGCTGTGATCCTTCCTGGCTGCGGACGCGTGAACCATCAACATTTTGCTTTGAACTTTTTTTGTTTAATTAAAACCAGTTTGTCCCGGTTTAGTTTGTCTGATTTAAGTCACTTAAAAACTGATCCCAAGGGGTATAAATACATGGATGGACCATTAACACAAAAGGTTATTCATTATCTAAAGTTTTTAAGATCTAGCTATAATTTTTCTCTCTTTTCTCTCTAGAACATCTTTGAAAGTTGTAGAGAATCAAACTTTGAGATCGATTTGGATGATCCATATTTTTAGGTCATTTCTTAATCTAATTACGAATCTCTTGTTTATTTCTCTAGCCTATTCATTATGCATTGCTTTTATNTTTATTTCTCTAGCCTATTTCATTATGCATTGCTTTTATTGCTTGTTTGATTTCAATATGATCATGAGTGAGTAGTCTTCTAGGATGATTTAGGTTTTGGCTAGATCTAGGGCTTGGTTATGATTGTTTGATGCTTAGGATTGTTGGAACCTCCTATCTAGGTGCTCTTAATTCTAGATTCATCTTGATCACATGGATTTAGATGCTAGGAAGATTATCGCCCGAGAGGTGTTCGATGAAATTCCCGATAGCCTATTTTAGGGATCTTTCTCCATAGCTATTGAGAGATGATGTTATGAGATTGATTGGTCATAGTGGACTAGATTGTAAAGCATTTGGAAGTCTTGATCTAACAAATAAGAGTTTAGTTGGGTCATTTCTCTTGAATAGTGACTAGTGCCATGAGATTGGGCTAGTCTAGCTTTGATTGTTGTGTTCCATGCCCTAGGTGGTGCATTCATTGGCTCCTCGTTGCATCATTTATTCATTTGCACTGTCCCTTGGTTGATTGTCATTGCCTAGATCATTCGCCTTTATCATATTGTCATTTGTTTGCTTAATTTCGATTGCATCTTGCTTTGCCTTTATCTTATTTGCTTTGATTGTTGGTTTTGCTATGATTAGTTTCATTTGTTTGTTTCTTGTTTTATTTGCTTCTTGTTTTAGTTTTTAGTTTTGCATCATCCATCTCTCCCATTGCTCTAGATTAATATAGCTCCTTGCATCCCTATTGTTGCAACCACTACTCCTTTGGGTTCGAACCTCAAGTGCCCTACAAGGACAAGTTTGTTTTGAGCATTTTTTGATTATAAATTGTAATTGATTGTCTTTGAGTATGCAAATTCTTTCTCATCAATTTGACGCCGTTGTCGGGGAGTTTTAGCGTTGCCAATAGGTTTTAGGTTCTAGTTGAGACTAGAGTTTAGTTACTTTGGTACTTACGTTTTTGTCTTGTTGTTTGTTTCTTCTTTGTTGTCTCTCTTGTAGGTGTATGCAACTTCAGAGCTCACAAGGACCCATTATTGAGAATCCGGATATACTTGCTCTAGAGAGATCTACTAGAAGATTGGCTAACGAAAGATGGTTGAAAGAGAGAGAGGATCACCTCCATCGGTTAGGAATGGAGAATTTAAGAGTCCCTCCGGTTGAACCAACTTCTCCACGTGTTGATGTTAATGGAGTGGGAGCACAAA
>OVAX01003483.1:0-19357 GCA_900406405.1 Lepidium africanum | reverse complement strand
ACATCCCACAGCTTCGGCAGATCGCTTAGCCCCGTTCATCTTCGGCGCAAGAGCGCTCGATGATGTTGGCACAAGAAGGCGAACTTTGACACCAAGCACGTATATTGATAAACACCAAAATACTTCTTTATTATTTTATTTTTTTTGTCAATACTGGATCACAACTGGCCGACCCATTAGTCAAGTTCCTACATAATGTAAGCAGGTAGACTCGATCCTGGGATTTGCAAGTGTGCCTACCTTTAGTAGACTTACCACCTGCCACTAGAGTAAATGCCACTTGCAAATATCTATTTTCTTTGTAATACTATTTTGATAAACATGTATATTAAACTTAAGTTTAATACTACTTTGATAAATATGGATATTATTATAAAGATTTAATGTTTTAAGTCATTTACAAATCAATGGAAAATTTAATACTAAATTCCTATGTATAGTTGGTTTGATATACATATAATTGATTTTAATTGTTAATATAAGATATTTCTTTGTAACGTTTGGATGTATATATAAATGTCAAATATACGTTTGTAGTTATTTATATTTATCTCTAATATTTAGCTATAGTATTGATTATAATACTATAATTTGGTTATAGTATTGTCAATATTTTGAGTTATTGAATTGGAATTAATAATTCAAAATTCATTTATAAAGACATAGTACTTATTGTTTTTATTATAATTATAGAAACAAAAGAGATATTGGCTGGGTTGTGATACATATCATTTATTTGAGTTTATTATAGAAGATTTCTTTATAACTTTTGTATCTATTTATAATACATTGATAATAATAATATAATTTAGTTATAATATTCATTATAATACATAAATTCGAAATCCATTAACAAACATATATTGGTTATTGTTTACTATAATTATAGAAACAAAGGAGATATTTTCTTTGGGTCGATATACATATACTTTATTTGAAATTATTATATAAGATTTTTTTTTGTAATTTTTGAATCTATTTATATTGATTATAATAATATAATTTAGTTATAGTATTAATTATAATACATAAATGTGAAATACATTTATAAACACATATTAGTTATGATTTTTTAGGTATAGAAATTAATATAAAGATATGGTTCCAGATACATATAATTGATTTGTGTTTATTATAGAAGATTTTTTGTAATCTTTGGATGTATCTATAATACATTGATTATAGTAATATAATTTTGGTATAGTTTTGATAATAATATTATAATATACAAAAATTGTTAGAATGATATGAACACAAGTCTAAAACTTAATTAAACAAAATTCTAAAAATTTATATACAAAAACTGTAATGCATTAAAACATAAATGAACACGATTCAAAATATATATTTTATACATAGCATAGATCAAAAAAATTGTTTCATTCACATCACGGGTCATCGTATATTGTATAATAGACTATACATTAATTTTTAGTATATTAGTTATACACAAAATTAAAATTGATAAAGGGTGATATGAACACGAGTTTAAAACTTAAATAAACAAAATTCCAAACATTTATATACAATAATTATAATGCATTAAAACATAAATGAACACGGATCAAAAATATATATTTTATACATAACTCATGTCAAAAAAATTTGTTTCATGCACGAGTATCGCCCATTATAGTAGACTATAAATTAGTTTTTAATATATTAGCTATACATAAAATTAAAATAATTTTCATATACAAATCAAAAGATAAATAAAAAAAACAAACAAATATCCCACATACATATATTAGGAACAAATGTAAACAATTACAATTATATTTTCTTACAAAAATATATCATACATGGCACAGGTAATCATCTATATATTCTATAATTGTAAAGCAAAATCATAATAAATTTATACAAGTAACAAGTGGCATAGAAAAAACATATACAGATATATTAAATGTTTTGAAAGTTGGTCGCTGATGTAAGTCAAGTCACATAAAAAATTAACCAACAAACATTTTTATTTCTTAATGGAAACAGTTACAACCGAACAAGAAATATGTATAGTCAGCCAGCCCAATTATTGGTTCGTGCGCTGTGATATAGGACCTCCAACTTAAGCCGAATAGCCACTGGAACCTGAAACATAAATGACTCCATAATTACAAAAGGCTTCGTAACAAAGACTTGTAAAAACCAAAGATCTGTTAAAGTAAAGCGTTCTCTTTCTAGAATCACTGTAGCACGAGGAAAAAAGTAGATCTCGTTTTTCTTGTTGCGTAGCTCACCGCCAGGGTCAGTTTGGTGGCTCTAATAGTACTGTCACCGATCCCCTCTGTCGTCTTCCCTCCGATTTAGGTTTTAGTGTCGTTTAGATTTGGTAAGTGTAATCTCCTTGCTTCTCATGTTGTTTGGTGAGATATGGGCTCTTTTGTCGGAGAAGAAGGTTCGTCGGTGACCATGGTCCACGCGGGCTTTCTGTGGCCTCTGTGTCTTGATCGCCGGGTTTGTGAGTTTATAACTCCTTTTCTCCGCTTTAATTTCGTCGTACTCAGGGTCGTTAATTAACCCGTGTGAATTGGGATACAACATAGGGCCTATTAAAAGTGAGGGTCTTCTTTTGTTATCTTATTATGTATATTCGTCAAAGAGTTACGTATTATCACAATCATGACATGATCGGCATAGTAAATAGTTAAAATTTTATGAACAAAAAGGCCTACTGGACAAATATTACAAAACTTTTTTAGTTGTTCAAATTGAATTTCTGTAAAAAAAATTGTTTTCCGTAAAAATAATGTTTTTTCTTCTTTTTTTCCGTATATTATTGTTGTTTAAAAAGAGTTTTAGATTCCCAAAACACTTTTCATTCAACCAAAAAATGATTACTCTTTTTAAGGCTTCCATTTGTTCTAACAAGAATTTTTTACATTTCCCTTAATTAATAATACTCGATGAGTATTAATTTAATTACTTTAGTACCATAATATTGGTGGTTATTATTAGATGATTTCATTTCCAAAATTAATACTAAATTTAATTTCTGTATTTGAGCGTAAATATTTTTATAAATCTATTTAATTTTTAAAATTATATAGTATATGCCCTATCAACAAAAACTTATATAATATAGAGTCCGATTTATTTTGAAAACACAGGGCCCTAAATTTGTTCGGGACGGTGATGGTCATACTGTTTATGAGTTTTTTGTTTTGGGTTAAAGTTAACTAGGGTCTTAAGTCTAGATTAATTATTTTAGTTCCTTCCCGTTAACCTTTATTGTATCTAATCCGGTTCAATCTGATGCGGATTTCTTCCAAGCTCGGTGTCTCCGGTTTGTGTTCGTTTTGCTCCTTGTCCCCACTTAAAGGTCTTGATCAAGATCCGGTCTTTCGTTGGTTTCTAATTAGATATTTTCCGGTCGTCTTTCACCCTAGATGGAAGTCTGTTTTTCGACTTTTCCCTTACCAGTATGTACTGTGGGACCCTTCTACCGGTGCAGAAGCCTTGTCCCTTACATGTGAGGGTACACTCAATTCGCTATAAGAGGTCTCGTCGTCCACTCTGGCTCAATTGCTTTTTGTGATGATTTTGGTTTTCAGGTTTGGTTACTTTTATGACAATCTTTTCTTGGGTTCTTATTTTAGGTTTTTCCTAAGTTTAATTTCTCTTGCTTCCTTTTTTAGGGTTTAATTTCTGCGGATTTATCCGTTATTCACCGACTATTGTAATCAAGTTATGTATTCTATTTTGGTTTTATTAATCAAAATCTAGCTGAAAGACAAAAAAAAAAAAGACCAAAGATCTGTCACCGAAACCTAACGAAAACATAATGCATGGCAACCGGAAAATCATGGCATATAACCCCCACAATGATTGATAGTATATATATCAAGGATCAAATGAAGACATGGCCGAGATGGAGATAGGCAGAATAAACTGCTTGAGAATTTATCAATGAACCTCTATGGACTTTGTAGAAGATATTGATACTAGAACACATACTTAAAAATATGATAGAAATTTAGACAAAAGTGATGCCCGTCAAGAATTTCCGAGCGGTAAAACTAATAAAGTTTTGATGAAAGAGAACCGCTAAGGTCCTATTGCATATTCCTTACGGATTTTCGATAGGATATACCTAATCGGATTTTTTATTTGTTTACCATCTTTTAGACATCTAGAGGGGAATAGTCTGTTGACGAATATATCAAAATTTGTAATTTGTTACAGTCTTAACAACAGTAAATTATCTCCTTTAAACTTATTTTTGTATTTTCCTCCTCTCTCTTTTTTATTTTTCATTTTTCTATTTAATTCTGTTCATATGTATATATATATATATATATATATGTGTGTGTGTGTGTTTATAATATATAAAGTAGTTTGATGAGTAGTAAATTAGTTTCTGTAAGAGAGATATGTAAAAATTAAATTAGAGAATAAGATTAGATTGTTAAGATGTTGGTAGTAATTGTTAATATATGAATTTTATCAGTGAGTTTAGGAATTATAAAATTGAACTTATAGTTTGTTATGTTGTTTTAAATAAATTAACTAGGATTATACCCATGCTATAGTGTGGGATTTGATTTTTTTTTTCAACTTTTGTTCATTTAGTTTTTTAGACCCGTATTGATGTTTTGAATATTGTTTTCGAGATGTTGTTTTAGAGTTCCTAAACCCAAACCGAAAACAACCCGAAATAGAGGAACCTCGGCAAATTACCCAAATAGATCCTAAATCTATTTATATAAAAAACTAACCTAACTCAAATCAAAACAAAAACAATAACCAAATTTTAGCTTTTTAGATTTTTTTTCTATTAAATCTTTTTTAATTTTGAATTTTTATATAAAAAGATACGACCCTGTACTCGATCAATACCAAACCAAACTCTGTTCAAAAATTTAAAATACCCGAATAAGTCTTAGAAAAGCCCACCAAAATACCAAATTAGAGAAAGCAAACTCGACAAAATACCAAAGTAGGTACTAAATATATGTACCCGAAAACCGAATCCAAACCCGAACCGTAACTAAATCAATAACCAATTTTGTATCCGATTTTTTGTATATTAAATTTTTGTTTTTGAAGATTTATCTATTAAATCTTTATTGAATTTGAGTTTTGTATAAAAATTTGCAACAAAACTAATGTATTCCTATTTTTAAGGGTTGTTATGAACCATATGTTAATTTTATCCTAAAGTTTATAACATGATCAAAATGAAATTGTCATCTCGCTTTAATATGTAAGATACATATATATATATATTCCCTCAGTTTATATATATATATATATACATATTAATATATCTATTTATATTTATAGTTCTAAGATATAAAAATCTTAGATACTAAACTACAGTAGCAATAGAAAATATTAAAATTCACTGAAATAGGTGAAAAATGAATTTATTATTGTCATTTATTATCTTGGATGTTATGAATAAAAAAACATATGAGCAGCGGTGGCTTTGGACCAATGTGTTCCTGGAACTGATAGGAAAAGCAATAGAAGTTATGAACTTTGTCTCGATATGCAGATCGGTCCAAAAAAAAGGTTTGTTGACGTCTAAAGACCCAAAAAAAAAAAAACTCATTAAAAACAAATATTTACAAACCGAGTTGTTTTCAGTCTGGTGGTTAAGATGAACCAGCTTATGATTTGACACAAGATTTAATTCTTATCCGCTGCATTATAGTAGCTTAAAAAAATGAATTTTACGGGTGGATTTTAGGTTATGGATCGGATCTTGTCGATCCAATATTAACAAAAAAAAAATATTTACAATATAATATTTCCAAAATTATAAATTTTGATATCTAAATTCCTAGTTTATAAGGTATTCGGTTATGGTTAGACTTCTCTACTGTAATAATAAAAACAAATCAGCAGTTCTTCTTGATAGTAGCTCGACTGCTGATGTCCGTCGAAATTTTCTTACAATTTAACTGTCATAGTTTTCTAGTCAAAAATTTCGACGGATACAATTCACATGGAAACTTATATCTAGTTTTAACATTTTTTTGGTGGTATAAAGAAAAGCAGAAAATATAAAAACAAGTAATTTACTTTGGCGTCAAAGGTCTATCACAGGTATGAATTATGGAAGCATTTTGACTTGATATAGAAGTTAGTGTTGAGGTTTAATATTGGAAGCAATTTTGGTTTGATTCAGAGGTCTATCATTTGAGTGAACCATGGAAGCACTTTGGCTTATAGACTATAGTTAGAGGATCATGATGAGTTCGAAACACTTTTGGCTTGATTCAGGCCAAAAGGTCATCATATATTTGAACTACGGAAGATTTTTGTTTATATTCATGAATATATTAATGAATTTTTTTTGGTGAATTTGCTTGATAACTATTTTTAATAAAAATTAAGAATATTGTCATAGCAAATTAAGACAAAAAACTAACTATATTTACTATTTTATTCATATAGTAATGATTGGATTGTTATTCGAAAGTATAGAACGTTTAAATAATACATTATTGAGATAATGATATGGAAATCTTCCAAATACTGAAAATATTTTTTAATCTATTTTTTTTTTAGGTTTTAGGTCAATTATTTTCATGGTATGAGAGCAAAAACTAAAATCCTATTTTTCTCTACCGCCTCCTTCTCTTCTAAACGTCATCTTCTTCCACTTTCTACCTTACATCTTACGCCATGTCTGATGCTTCTAACAATACTGGTCATACTTTTGTTTCTTTATACACTCTGTATCTCTCTGATAATTATGGATCCTTTATCAGATATGTTCTTCTTTGTGGGAATAACTAAACAGAGTGGGGGTACAGATCTTTCTAATTCTCTTTAAGCTCAGAAGATTGGTTTCATTAATGGCTCCATAGTGCAGCTAACCTCAGAACCAGATCTTACCTTATGGACAACAGCAAATTCAACGATCGTGGGCTGGATAAGAACGTCAACTGACCCTGCGATTCTAGCAGATGCGTATAAGCTTTAGGAGTCTGTGAAAAATAAGTTTTGTGTCAAGAGTGGTGTTCGAAGGCATATGATTGAAGAAAAAAAACAAACTGTAAACAAGGAAGGCAATAGGTTCAAGAGTATTTTGGTCGCTTGTCAAAGCTTTGGGAGGAGTTGCATGCTCAAGATTAGTTGTTCCTGCACTTGTGCCGCTGCACTGGGCATAGAGAAAGAACATGAGGATGCTCGTGTACACAAGCTTTTGTTTGGATTGGATAATTCATGTTTGCGCGATATCTGTTCCCAAATAATTAATGAGGATCCGTCACCAGACCTCAATTACGAAAAACATCTCAATTTTGTTTGGACACAAGAAATCATTAATGATGATGTTGGTTTAAGTGTAAAATTAGATGCAACTATGGTATTTGCAGCTTTTGTCTCAACTTCTCGAACACATGATCCTCCACGTCATTGTACTCACTGCAAAAGTAAGGGTCATGATGTTTCAGAGTGCTTTCTCCTCCATGGATTCCAAGATTGGTACCTTGAACAACAACTGCAAGGAGTGGACTCATCATCATGGGGAAGAGGAGGGCGTACTACTTCTGGTTCTCATGGCTGTGGTTAGTTAAATACACCATAGGTGAATGATGTCATAACATTTACGCCAACCTCAATGCACATATTAGATCAAGTCGCACAACTCATTGACCTCCTATTGTGACAGCAGAAACACCTAGCAACTGAACGTGTATTCGGTAAAATACGTCTCACTGATGTTATTCTTGATACAAGTGCATCACACAATATGACCAGAGATTATTCTATTTTACGAGACATTCAATCAATTGCCTCATTGGCAGTGACCTTTTCTGATAGGAACAATTCACATGCTACACACATTGGCACATTACCTTTGTGTGAAGATTACTCTCTTAATAACATGCTTTATGTCCCTAATTTTAACTGCACTTTGATCTCTATGTCAATGCTTCTGAAGCAAATTGGTGGGATTGCTATATTTACAGATACACTTTGTCTCTAGCAGCACCGTTTTATGAGGATCTTGATTGGAGCCGGTGAAGAGAAAGAGGGGGTTTACTACTTCACGGGACTGACAGTTGCGAAAGTTAATCATTCAGCCACTGTGAAGATTTATGCGGATGTTCAATAACATAGAAGACTTGGGCATCCTTCTACTTCTAATTGGAATTCTTTACATTTATTCAATAAAGCTGATGTTGATTTCGAGAGTCAAGGGTCTTCTGATATTTTTTTCTAGCCAAACAAACTCAAAATGTTTTCTTTGAAAGTTCTAAAAAAGCTTTTAAACCTTTTGATCTTATACATTGTGATGTTTGGGGACCGTATCGTACACTGTCAACTTCCGGAGCAGCTTACTTCTTAACTATAGTAGACGATTACACAAGAACTATTTGGGTCTTTTTGATGCTCGAAAAATTAGAGGTAGCACAATTGTTGAAGAACTTTTGTTCTATGGCTGTCCACCAGTTTGGAAAATTTGTTAAGTCAATCTGTACGAACAACAAAACTAAATTTATGGCGTTGTCCTTTTTTCTTAAACAAGAGGGTATTCTACATCAAACTTCATGTATAGACACTCCAAAGTATAGCGTAAACACAAACATATCTTAAATGTTGCTCATTCATGTCTCTTTCAGGCACATTTAACGGTTTGGTTTTGGGGAGACTGTGTACTCACGACAGCTCATCTCATAAATTGTACACCCATGCCTCTTCGTTCGAGTAAACACCATGTGAAATGCTTCATGATACGTCTCCAAATTATGAGTCTTTGCGTGTATTTGGCTGTCTTGCCTATGAACATCGTCGACCTCGAGATAAGGATAAGTTTGGTAACTGTAGTCGGCGAATCATTTTTCTTGGGTATCGTTTGGAAAGAAAGCATGAAAACTGTTCGATCTAGATCGAGAAAAAGTATTCTATAGTCGAGATGTTATTTTCTAGGAATATATATTCCCCAGAAATTCTAATAAAAATGACATCCTCACTTCACCTCTACAGCAACCTGAAGTTGTTTTCGATGACTGAACTCCTCCTACGCCTCTTACTTCCGTTGCACCTATGCATGTATAACCTACTACGGAGGATGTAGTTGAGTCAGCTCTGTTAGTTCTTCATGTTCCTTTGGTTATTGATTCAGCTCCACTAGATGCACCATAGGTTGTTGAGAACGAGAATTATACTCCAATTAACACTCCACCTACATAACTAGTACCAGAAACACTTGGACGAGGACAGCGAGCACGCCAACCATTAGTATTTTGGAATAATTTTGGCACCAACACCGCAACTCTTAATACTAAGCCCTCTCTCACTCTCCGTAGCACACAATCGGGCTCCTTATCAAATGACTTAGGTAACATAGTGTATCTGAGTTTGACATGTCTTTAATAACTTGTACTCTCCTAGCCATAAGGCATTTTTGGTAGCTCTTATTTATTCTTATGAGCCACAGATGTATAAAGATGCATGCTTGGATGAGGTGTGGTGTGATTCAATGACAAACGAACATAATTCTGTTCTCCTCAACAAAACATGAATTGATACTAACCTTCCACCAAGAAAGAAGGTAATTGGAAGCAAGTGGGTCTATAAGATCAAGTATCATTCTGATGGATGTATTTCTCTATACAAATATCGATTGGTGGCTCTTGGCAATCGCCAAATAAAGGGTGAGGTTTACTCTAAAGCCTTCATACCAGCCGCTAAGTCCTCCAGAATACACATTCTACTTGATGTTGTTGCTGCCAAGAACTGAGAGGTCCATCAAATGGATGTTCATAACGCCTTTTTACTGTTGACTTATAAGAAGAAGTATACATGAAACATCCACCAGGCTTAAAAGAAAAGATCTGAACAAAGTGTGTTTATTGAAGAAGTCGATTTATGCACTTAAACAGGCCCCATGGGGTTGGTTATCCAAATTTAGCACAACTCTTACTTGTTATGGCTTTGTTTAAAGTCGAGCAGACTCCTAGTATTTCTCCTACATTCGAGACAATATTTGTCTTTTTATCCTGATTTATGTTGATGACTTTGTGATCGCTTGGAATGACTTGTTGACATACACTGTAATTCACTACTTTCACATGCATCTTTTACATCATTTAGGTTGCATATTCATCCACTTTATAGTAGTTTTCATTCATTTTGCATCCTTAGAGTCTAGGATTAGATGCTTGCACTTTTTGCATGTTTTGCATCTTTTTCTAGGTGTTTGGAACTTCGGTGAGTAGAAATGAGGATGGAGCCATGATGTATGGAGAAGAAGAATGACAAGGAAATGTGGAGCATGAAGGAGAAATATCGAGGAAGAAGGAGGAACCAAGGCCCAGAGAAGAGAAGGACTGCATATCGACCGATCCACTCTTAATCGCAGTTGATCCAAGATGGGCTTCGACCGATCCAAACTGGATTGGTTGATCCAACATTGGCCACGACCGACTCATTTCCTTTCACTCTTTTAGCAAGTTGTCAAATAATTATTATTTGGTTTGTTGTGTTGAAGATTTGGAGAAGGCTTTGAAGAATTTCTATAGATTTATGAATCATCTTGTGTTTCATCTTCCTAATAAGATTTTATCTATTGCTTTGTGTTGTGTTTGAATATGAGTGAGTAGTCACCTAATGGGTTGAAGGTTAGGTAGATCTAGGGATGTGCTGATAGATTCTTGTTGTTAGGGTTGCTAAAACTATAGATCCTCCACTTAAGTTACACTTAATGCTAGGTTTAGTCTGATCTTCTAGTAACCATGAAGGTAGGGATTCAACTCTAGAGAGGTGTATGATAAAATTCTAGAAATAACCTTTTGTGGGTTTTCCTTCCCTAGCTAGCGAGAGCTGAGTTTTAGGGTGGAAAATGGTCTTAGTGAACTAGGTCTAAATGCTTGTCAAGTTTTAGGTCAACAAACGAGAATTTAATTTCCCTATTTCTTGTAAAAGAGTTCATGCTACAAGAGTGGATTAGCCTAGATTGAATGAGTTTCATGCCCTAGAATGATATTTGTGTGAGAACCCTTTATTTACTTAAATATATTGTGATCCCCTAGATTGGATTGCCTAACCTTAGATCCATTGCCTTTATCGATTTATTCTTGCTTGTTTCTTTACTTTATTTTCATTTAAGTTGTTAGTCTTTTATTTTACTAAAAACCATATCTATTTGCTCTAGCTTAAGCTGATTCCTTGTAACCAAACCATGTTAGCTCTAGGCTCCTCGTGACTTCGAACCTCAAGTGCAACCAACGATTAGTTGTTTGCATGTGTTGTATTTATTTGATTATGTGCAAAATCGAGGGATCAAATTGATGTCGTTACCAAGGAGTCTATGCAACTAGCCTTTTATTTTCTTTGTTACTTGCATATCTCTTATTGTATTCTTTGCTCTCTTGTGGGTGTGTGCAAACTCAAAACCACCAAAGATAAGTTAATTATAGTGTTTTTAGATTTGTTTCATCTTGAGAGAGAGTGTAGGAGACTTGCTAGGGAATGATGAGCCAAGATGATGATGATAGCAATGGGGTTGAAGCACGACTTGCTACTACTCCATATGGGCCGCTTGAGAAAAGACCGATTGAAGCTTTTGAGGAGCCCAATCTGCGGGAAGCTAGACTAGGAATTTATGTCCCTCCTATTCACACTCATAACTTTGAGGTGAAGTGTAACTTGATCAACATAGTTAAGAACCATAGGTACAACGTGTTGTCATTGGAAGATACTCTCAAACTTTAAGAGATTTTGTAGAACCGTGGAGATCAATGATATTCCTGAAGACACCGTGAAAATGATCTTGTTCTTATTTTCTTTGGGGAATAAGGCCATCTCAATGGGAATAAAACATCCCATCAAACTTAGTCTCCAACTAGGAGAATGTCAAGTGGGAATTGTCACCAAGATATATGTTTCTAGAACCTCAATTTTTATGGAAGCTCAAAAACTCAAATTTGGGGGATTTTCATGGAATGAAAAATTTGGTGATTTCTTTGGTGATTATGCTTGCATTTTGATGGACTTAGCTAGGATAACTTGAATTGAGCTTAGATTTGCAAGATTCAGGGAGAAAAGTTGCTGTTTTGAGAAGTTAGGGTTTGATGTGTGAATAGTGACAAAAATGAACTTGTTGCTTGAGAATGGTATTGATTTTAATTGATTAATGTGTATTTTGAAACTCCTATATGCTATATTTGAGATTAAGTTGGTATAGCACAATGATTTCCTCTATTACTTCTTGAGAATTTTCATGAAATGTGTTAAGATTGCATAATGATTTGTTTCACCTTAAATTCTCATAATGTCTTGTTTTCAATTAGGTTTGTTTGCTTTGTTTTCTATAGAAAGTTGAGTTTTTGTTGGTACATTGGATTGAATATTTTGAAACTGCTTTATATCCCTTTGTGAGCATTGATTCTTATGCAGTTTGGAAAAACGGTAAGCATTATGGTGCATTATAAGTTGTATTGGGCTTCATTGTGCTTAAGTTTTTGCGAAATGATTGATGTTCTAAATGGTGTAGTTTCATTGCAATCTTATTCTCGAAACTCAGCTTAACTTGAGACTTTTTTTGACAATTTGCAGGAAGATGTACCCAAAACAACTGCACTCTTCGGCCGAAAAGGAAGAGGATCCTCCAACCGTTGAATCCGTATACACTACGCTTGTGTCCTACAAAGGAGGTTCTGAGACCAAACACTTGAGAAGATGGGGTTTGAGCACAACGTTAGAAAAATGTTCGACAACATGGGTCTGTCCAAGTTCTACCGCCTCCGTCGCGACATAGACACAACGCTAGTACACTACTTTTTTGATCGGGTGCGTCTTATCTATGAGGACCCAGAAAATCCCCAACCAGAACTGTCATACTTAACTTTTGGGACACACAAGGATTGCAACATTTTCCAATTCTCATACGGATCGAAGGTGGATTATGGGGGTGTTCAGGTTGATACATCGGTTTTGGAATCTTCGATGAACCTTGTTACATCCAATTGTGGGATTCTTTAAAAGTGCTACACTGCAAATTGGTACATATACTGATACATTAACCACAATGGCCAGTTCCAATACATTCTCCTCTCGAGCCAAGACAAAACCAACCTATTATCCCTAACTAACATCAGTTTTGAATGGCCCATAAACCAAGTTGAGAGTGGCAGACCATCGTCCACATCTTCATGGAACTTCGACAAGATGCTTAGCTCCTTGAGATTCATATCCGATAAGTAAGAACAAATCTGTCGTGATTACAATGGGGACTCCTTAGAATGGGATGACGATGCACTTTTCCAAATAGCACGTCCTCACTAGCCGAGTTACCCAAACACCTCAATTTTGTATATATGTTCATAGTTTTATTCTACTGTTGCATTTTGTGTCGCTTTCTCTCTTGGACTATGTTCTCACTGGGTCAGTGAGAAGTAAGTTTTTTTTACTTTTCTTCTTTTTGAGTCTTGCATTTGTCCACAATCATTTATACTTTGCTTAGCATTTAAATGGAAAAAAGTTCAATATATATATATACAAAAAACGTAGCATTTAGTTTCCCTTTCATTGTATATTTGTCTATATGCATCTAGGATTGTATTGGCATTGGGAACAATGATGATTTCACGCCACAAAACATGTTATTTTAGTTGATTAGTTGCATTCAAGTTTGCTCGAAATGTAATGTTGATCCATGCTTTAAATCCTCAGTTTTGTATTCATTTCGTAGTTGACGCTTACTTAGACTTGAAATCATTTCTTACCTTAGTAGAACCTAATTTGGCTTTGTAATTATCATCTTATTCATTGAATTGGGTACATACACATACTTGGGTCTTCTTTCACCTTTGTACCACGTTTGTTGACCCAAGATAGCTGTCTCCCATCATTGGAACAGTTCCCCCACCTAAACCTAACCTTCTTTCTAGCCATTGTTAACCGATGTGTGTATAATGCCTTCTTTTAGGATGAGCTTGGTACAAACTGTTAGGTTAGAGGCGATAAGAATGGTGTCTCATGTATTTTTAGTTTATACTTTTTGAGCTAGATAGGACTAGGTGGGAAACCAAATCCAGGGATTGGGAACTTGTGTTTGAGCTAAAAGAATAAATGGGGGATGAATCGAAAAAGAAAAAAATTGGTCAAAGGGACTCTTGGGAGAGAAAGGGTACAAAGAAAAATGATTGAATAAGTCTAGTAAAAGGTTTTGGTCTATTGCAAATGGTTAAGTGGCTTGAGCAAAGAAAAAGAGAAAGAAAAGCCGATTAAGTCTAACCACAGTTTATAATGTAAGCCTAACATGCTAGTTACCGTAAGTGTTTTAAGACCCTCTCCTAAGAATAAGATGAGCACAAAGGATTAAATAAGGATATATCTAAAATTTCGAGCATGAAAAAGGCAAAAAGCATTTAAAAAATTGTAGAATAAGATGTTATTCTTTGGGATTATTAGAAAAGGTAGAAATTGATAGGATATACTTGGGTAGAGGGATTATATTCTTGTATGCATCCATTGGTTCTGACCTTTAGCATTCTCCTAAAGCTCATTATATTTCTTGAGAAATCTCCATATTTGTGTATTGAGCCTCATGATAATAAGAGCTCATCTTTGTCTCTTAACCTTATCCTTAGCCAAATGAATCCATTGAATTTGCATAATTTGATCAATAAATGGTAAAGGGAATGATGGATATGAATGCTTGTCTAGGTTGCGGTTGAGTCGAGATTGAGATGTGACGAATATGACTAAAGATTTTAAGTAAGGCTTACTCACTTTGCAGCTAGGATCCGATTTCCTTATCATCTTGTTTTTGCTTTTAGTTCCCACATAGAGACTTCACTTTGAGGTTTTCATGGTTGTTTGCTTGAGGGTAAGCAAAAGGATAATCCGGGGGAAGTTGATATACACTGTAATTCATCACTTTCACATGCATCTTTTACATCATTTAGGGTGAAAGATGCATGCATATTTAGAGTCTAGGATTAGATGCATGCATATTTTAAATGTTTTGCATCTTTTTTAGGTGTTTGGAACTTTGTTGAGTGGAATGAGGATGAAGCCGTGATGTATGGAGCAGAAGGATGTCAAGTAAAGGTGGAGCAAGAAGGAGAAAGGTCGAGGAAGAATGAGGAACTAAAGTTAGGGGTAAGAGAAGGATTGCGGATCAACCCATTCACCCTGGATCAGCCAATCCCACATGGGCCGTGGCTAAAGCCAACGTACCTGGTCGAGATGTAAATCACACCAGCCGAAGCTAGGGGGCTTCAGCCGATCCGGTCTAGGACGACATACAATCCGGCCGCAGCCTACCCAGCACTGGTCGATGCCACCATGGCTTCGGCCGAACCCGTACCAAGAACCAGTTATCTTCATTTTCTTTTATTTTGGATCCGACCCGGTTTTCCCATGTCGACCCAGCACGTTTTAGGGTTTATTTCTAGCACTATTGAAAGGTAAGTACTTTTGGTTTAAGCCACCAACTCATTTCTTTTCACTCTTTTAGCAAATTTTCAAATCTTTATCCTTTGGTTTGTTGTGTTGAAGATTTGGAGAAGACTTTGAAGGATTTTATGGATTTATGAATCATCTTGTTTTTCATCTTACTAACAAGTTCTCCTCTTATCTTTATCACTTTGACCATGTTTAGCTATTATTTTGAGTTGTGTTTGAATATGAGATAAGTAGTGATATGTCTGCATTTTATCCTATTTTAGGAGCATTATTTAGCATATTTTGCATCCATACTCGTAACATTTCCATCACATTAGAGTCCTTTTAGGTTCATATTGTATACTTTGCATTTGCATTGCATACATACTGCATATAAAGCTATTTTAGGTACTTTGGAGCATATTTTGGAGCATTATGGACGTGAGCACTATCATGGATTGGATCTGAGGATTGAGCACAACAAAGGAAGCATCTAAGGCTAGAAAACTAACCATTCAAATGGCCAGAAACGTCAAACTGAAGCACCATAAGCTATTTTTGAGGAGTTTCGGCTACACTCGACCAACATGTGGTCGAGTGTCATCCATTTGAGCTGAAATTGAAGACTATAAGTTAAACTACCACACTCAACCAAGGCACTCGAACACACATGGTCGAAGTGCAATATTTGGATTGGCATAATGCAACCCGACCACCAAACTCGACCAACATGGGTTGAGTTGGCCATTTCCCGAATTTTGACCATTTTTTATGTTGACTTTTTTAGGGTTTTTTTTGTGGGCTATAAATACCCCTTTCAGACCCACAAACCCTCATCCATGTTTTCTACCTCTTTTGTTCTGAAACTTCCAAAAAAACTCTCTCTAGCTTTGTAAGAAGATTTTTTATGATCTATTAAGTATTTAATTTTAATTTCTTTTGTCTTATCTTTTTTTCCTCTTTAAGATTATATGCTAGTTTTAAAATTATGGGTTTTTATGTTCTTGGTGACAAAATCTGAGTAAATTCATTAGGCTGATTGAGAAGATGGGCTAGATCTTTGTAGATCTAGGGATTATATCATTTGTTTAAGCTCTTCAATGTTTAGATATCTCCAATCTAGGTGTGCTGCATGCTTGTTTCATCTTAATCACATGAAATCTGATCTTTGCGTTCCATGCGCACAAGGTGTTTGTGAAAATGCTTGTTAGAACTTAGGATTGAGATTTACATTTCTAGCCTAAAAGATTAGCTACTTAGAGTGTTTATTGGCTTAAATAGGTTGTTTCTTCATGTCTTCTTTGCTGTGGATCACCATGAGAGTGGGTTAGGTTGCAGTTTGAGAAGAGAATTAGCATCTATGAGAATGGTTCTGATTGCTTTTAAATTTATTGCCTAGAGGTCATCTAAAAAGGTTGTTGAACAAGTGATTGGTCCCTAGTTAAGCTTAGATTGATTATCCCAGCTCCTCATGAACCCAACTTCATCATTTTTTTGTTGTTTGCTGCTATTATTTACTTCTCTTTCATTTCACTGCTTGTTATTTCACTGCTTTGTTTTTACTGTTATTATTTTTGTTCTGTTTATGCTTTGTTTTGATTTCTGTTTGCGCTACAAAATTCACTACTTTGGCTTAAATTAGAGTAGTCTATTGTAATTTTGATTGCTAACTTCACACCCATTTGGTTTGATACCTTAAATACTATGAGGATTTGATAGCAGAGAGTAAAAATCATGTTATCAAGTAGTCACCTAATGGGTTGAAGGTTAGGTAGATCTAGGGGTTTGAATATAGATTCTTGTTGTTAGGGTTGTTAAATCTATAGATCCTCCACTTCAGGTGCACTTAATGATAGGTTTAGTCTGATCAGCTAGTAACCTAGAAGGTAGGGATTCAGCAGCCGAGAAGTGTTCAATGAAATACTGGAAAGTAATCTTTTTGTGGGTTTTTCTTCCCTAGCCAGTGAGAGCTAAGTGTTAGGGTGGAAAATGGTCTTAGTGAACTAGGCTTTGATGCTTGTCAAGTTTTAGGTTGACAAACGAGAATTTAGTTTTGATATATCTTGCATACGGGTTGATGCCACGAGAGTGGACTCGCCTAGATTGAATGAGCATCATGTCCTAGGATGGTGTTTGTGTAAGAACCTTTTATTTACTTGAATCTATTGTCATCCCCTGGATCAGATTGTCTAACCTTAGACCCATTGCCTTTATCAATTTAGTCTTGTTTGTTTCTTTGCTTTATTTTCATCTAAGTTGTTAGTCTTTTATTTTACTAACAACCATATCTATTTACTTTAGCTTGAGTTGTTTTCTTGTAACCGACCACGTTAGCTATAGACTTCTCGTGAATTCGAACCTCACGTGCAACCAACGATTAGTTATTTGCATGTGTTGTATTTATTAGATTGTGTGCAAAAGCGAGTGATCACTTGTCTACTCTCCAATGTATCAAGAATTATCTCAATGAATGTTTTCACATGAAGGACCTTGGCAAGCTTAAGTACTTCTTGGGTATCGAGGCTACTCGAAGTGCAGATGGATTTTTCTTATCATAGAGAAAATATGCACTTGATATCATTACCAAAGTTGGATTACTTGCTGCTAAACCAGCTACAGTTCCAATTAAAAAAAATCATACTCTCAATGGCTACAAATCCTCCGCTTGCTGATCCTCAATTGTATCAACGCCTCATCGGCCGACTCATATACTTGACATTTACAAGGCCTAAGTTGTCATACACGATCCACATTCTCTCCAAATTCATGCAGTCTTTGTTGGAGGCTCACTGGAATGTTGCTTTGCGTGTAGTGAGGTATCTTGAAGGCTGTCCAGCTCAAGGTATTTTACTTTAGTCTGACAGCGATATGCATTTTACGGCCTACTGTGATGCAGATTAGGGCGCTTGTCCCCTAACGAGATGCTTCCTCAGTGTCTGCATAATTCTCCTAGGTAACTCTCCTATCTCTTGGAAAACTAAAAAGCAAGATACAATCTCCATGTCTTCAGCCGAAACAGAGTATAGGTCAATGGCATATGCTTTGCATGAGTTAAAGTGGCTCAAGGAACTGTTTTCACATTTGGTATCTCTCCTGATCAACCTGTGACACTCAACTGAAATAGAAAATCAGCCATCCATATTGCAACAAATTCAGGTTTTCACTAGAGAACCAAACATATAGAACGAGACTGCCATTTTGTCAAAGATGTTGTGACTTTGAAGTTGATCAAAACAGAGCATCTTTCAACATATGACCAGCACGTCGATCTACTTATCAAAGCTCTTTTTGCACCAAAGTTCACTTTCTTATTGTCCGAGTTGAAAATTCAACACATCTCACTGCCAACTTGAGGAGGGGAATATTGAAATAACGATATGGACATCTTTCCAGATATTGAGACTAATTTAGAATATAATATTTTGTAATCTATTCTTTTTAGATTTTAGGACAATTTATACTTGTAACTTTCTCAATCAATACAACGACTTTTTCCAAATTCTCTTCATATATAACGTCTATATAGCATAGTAGTGAGAAATATGATTTTTCCCCAAATAATGTATAGAAATAGAATCTAATTAAATAGAAGTTTTATATAAATTGAACATAATAGTTTTGTTTTAAAGTAATTTTTGGTCATTTAAAAAAATTAATCTTAGTATGTGTAAATAAAAAGTATGGCCTTTTAATAGAAATTGTAGATTTGAAGTAGTTTTTTATTAGAAAATATAGTGTAATTAAAATAGAAAAGGAAAGAAGAAATTTAAAAATTTAATTAAAAAATAATTAACTGAAAAAATAGAATGATATATATTGTATAAATATATAAGAATAGTATTTCATGGTCATTCCCTTAATTTTTTTTTGTGGCTATTCCACCTAAATTTCCATGTTTTTTTGGGGCTAACTCGCCATAAATTTGAACGTTTTGAAATCATTTTTGGATGAGGAAGTGTTTTAAAATCTTATAACTAAGTATATGTTTTTTTTTTTTTTTTTTGGT
>OVAX01003482.1:0-19362 GCA_900406405.1 Lepidium africanum | reverse complement strand
AAAGTAAAATTATATAAAATAAAATTATTAAAATAAATATAAAAATTCATAAAAATAAATTTGATAAAATAAAATTTATAAGTATGGAAAAGAAAATTTAAATTTATAAAATATATTTTAAATAAAAAATATACAAATGTGATAGTATTTGTAATTTGAATTTCATAAATGTTTTGGCTAAATATTATCAATATTTTATAATTCAAATTAACATACAATTTTTCATTTTTATTAATACATATAATTTTTGAAAATAAATTTTATTTATTTTTATAAACAAATAATAAAAAGTAATCGCTGGTCGCTGCGACTGCCAAACGAACAACACAACGACTGATCACAGCGACTGTCAAACGAACAAAAAGTCGGTCACTGGTTGCGGTCATTAGCAACCACGAAACGAACAGGAACTTTATCTTTTCTTTTTTTCATTTGTTCCAACTTTCTCAAATTTTTAAAAATATTTATTACCTTAAACTATATATGTAAGACATTAACTTTTTTTCTTTATTGTCATAGGAAAAGAGTAATGCATGGAAAAAACAGTTTTGTAAAGATACTAGTTCTGAACGATCACTTATAAATTATCATGGATTTCATGTTTTGCAGCTTAATCCTAATGGTGATTATTTTTATTTTTATCCATCGCTAATACATAGCTTCTTCATGGTTATATATTTTTATGTTTGATATATGTATATATATACTATGTACATTAAGACTCTTTCATTTACTATTTTTTAAGTCAAACTATGAATTGATAATATTCTTTTTTTGACAATCTAAATTAGATGATATGTATTCATTGATTAAAATGTATTGATGTTTTATTTTGATTGGTTCTTTGAATTAAAAATTTTAAATGATGTAATCCAATAAAAACACTTGTTAGATGGAAAGAAACAATCTTTTAAAACCAAAACTATATAATTTTTTATGATAAGACAAAAAGATAACATATTTCTTTATTTATATCTCTCAATCAAATCTTTCCACATATTTGATGTGACTATTGCTCTTCATATATTAGCATATTCTTATTGTTAACCTTGAGATGAAAGAATTTCTCTACTATTGTCAATAATTTTTTCAAGAATTTCTATAAAGCTGAATTTTTCTTAACACACATTTATATAGCTATTACAAATAATACTCAAAACCTTTTTAACTATAATTTCTTTTGCACCAGATTGCTGAATCACAAAAAAAAAACCCAGTTTGCAACCTCTTCGCAATTCTCAAATATTACAGATTATGACAATGGTTCGCTCAACCAATAAACTTGTTTTAATTGACGTCTTCAAGGAAAAAGGCTATGTTTCAGCTTTATATGACTCATTTGACAAAATATCTATATCAAAAGTATCATTTTTGTCTTTCTCATTTTTCTATTGGGATACGATAAATGAAGAAATAATTGTGGAAGTTAGGGGGTATATTGAGATATACAAATATGTCTCTCATTCCTAAGAATTATTCTCCAAAAACAATAAAGAACTATAGACACATAAACTTCTGTAATGTTTTTTTTCTTTATTCGTGAACTTTTTGAAAGGCATACTCCCATAACTTGTTTCGAGCAATCAAGTGGTTTTCACTATTGGCTGGTACATTGCTGATAATGTCCTCTTCACACATGAATTACATCATTCACTATGTGTCAACAAGAAGGTCTCCTCCACTTAATTGGCAGTCAAAACCGATTTAAGTGACTTATGCTGATGAGATCCTCGACAATAGAACATTGACAATCAAGCATGACCTAGATTTGGTTGTTGAGTTTTCAGTTAAAAACACTAAGGATAAAGGGGAGACGAACTTCCTAGGGAAACATGTCAAAGATAAAGGGTAGAAGAACTTCTTAGACATGTTTCTACTGCTTAAACTCAATGATTCATCCAACACTCAAGCAGCTAAGCCAAAGTCAAGAGGTTCACTTTAAAGCACAACTCAAGTTTCCTTATTTCACGTGATTTGCTCATAATGATTCAACGGCTAGTTTGTGATTCATGCTATGATTTCTTTCTTGTTTCTACTCTTTTAGAATGGTAGTTTACTCATGTAAGAGCTCTATATAAATCTCATTTCATCCTTTGTAGAAGACACCTTTTCAATCAAGATTAATAGGAGTATTTTGTTATTTTTCAAGAGTATTTTCCTTGAAGTATTTTCCTTTCTTCAGATTTAAATGTGTGATTCACTTAGCTCTTTAGAATCAGCGTCTTAGCTTGCTTGTGTGATTCAAACAAGTTATTTCGTCCACCGATTGAGAAAGTCAATCAGACCACCAACTTACCGTCAATTGAGCTTCTATTCACTCGGACTCACCAAGGCCGAGTGTTTGGATTCATATCCGAGAGAGCTCCATCTGGGGTGCACAATCAATTTTTAAAATTTTCCCGCATCTTCGAAAGTAGGAAACCTCGTCTTACTCCCATAAGCAAACCCATAAGCTTCACATATGTACCAGATAGAGAACTTGTACCTTATCGAGTGAATCTTGAAGGTTAAGAAACCTTCATCTGGATGAGATTTTTTCGGATTCTTATATGTCATCTCCAAAGTGGAGAAAAATTGGGGGAGTGGATGTGGGCATCATCTTGTAATTGCTTTTGGAAAACTTAGCCAGCCCCATGTTGGAAAGCATCGTATGAACGTCTTCACATATCCTCATTGCCTTTAGAGCATCATCATGAAGGAAACGAGCGGGGAGATATTCGATTTTCTTGTGGCATTCATAGTCAGCTGTCTCTTGCTCAGTCATTGGGGTATCAGAGGCCCCATCTTTGGAGTTTTCCACAAGATTATTTGCCGGTTTTGAGAGAGTCATTTTTTTCTTCTTTGTTGTTGATTTGCTTTGAGGGTGCTTCCCCGCTCTTTTTAAAGTTTCAACTTGCTCTTTTCCCTTTCCTTTTGATGGTTTAGTGGAACTATGTTTCCTTGCTCTTGTCTTTGGTAGCATTGTCTCTACATGTAGCGACCCCAAAGAAAATAAGTTAAAATTGCATATGTGGCATTGTCTCTACATGTAGCAAAACCAAAGAAAATAAGTTAAAATTGCATATATTATCCACCGAAAGACTATGATCCTCAACCAAGCTTATTACAATCTCTTTGTGAACCTAGCAAAGTCAAACCATGCCATGACAATCAATGTATCATTGCTTTTAAACTCTCTCAAAGTGAAGAATTATCAAGAAAAATTCTTATTCTCTTCAAACAAAGTTTTGTCAATTTTGTGAATTTCAAAGAGAAAAGGGAAATTCAAGCTTAAGATCAGTCAAGAGCATATTTTTTGTCCCTTTGAATCTTGTGCAAAGAACCTCTAATCATGTAACCCAACTAATGTCTAATTTCTTTTAACCCTATTAACTCATTAACAAGCAAATCACAAAAACTCTGGATTTTGAGAATTCTAAAACTTGAGCTTTAATGGAGACTGAAAGTAGAAATCATACCTTTTTTTTGAAGTAAGAAACTTGTAGATATGGCACAAAAGATTTAAAAGAAAAGGACAAAAAAACTTGGAGATTTTGTGAGATAATAAAAAAGATAATTTTTTGAAAGAAAATAGTGAAAAGAGAAATCGTGTGTGAGGAGTAGAGATAAAGAGGTGGTGTGAAAGGAGAAGTTAAAGTTTGGCTAAGTAAATAAAACCTACGTGGTTAACGCTTGGTCAACGGTTAGAGATATGTCTTAGAGCTCGGACGTACGGATAAACGACCTCACTCACGGGTCTACGAGCCGTTGGGATTCATCACCGCATTAGGTTTGACTCAGGGCATGATCATCGGTCTGTTTTATAGACCTAGAAACCGTTTACAAAAAAGGGTCCCTCTCCTAGTTAAACTTTAGCGGCCAATCTCAAGGTTCTAAAGACTCTTAGCAGAGAAAGACCATTTTTCCTTCATCTTCAGCAGCCAAAAGATCCTTGACAAACACCCAATGTTTCTTGCATCTCCCCATGGTTTCTTTCAACGGTTCACGAGCCAATGTAAGTCTTTTTCTTTCCAAAACTCAACTTCCAAACTTGAGTTCCTAAATCTCAAATGCCTCCTCTCTAAGCATGGTCCCAAAACACCAAGATTGACTCAAAAGAGAAAACAATGTGCATTTATGCAACCTAAAGACTCTAAAATGTAAAATATGCAAAATCGTATGCTAAAATGGGAATGTATGACTTCTAAGTGATAAAAATGATGCTAATGGTGCATATCAACTCCTCCAAAAATTTCTTTTGCTTGTCCTCAAGTAAACAAAGTGAAAAAACCAAAAGAAGAGGTTTAAAAACAACGGGAATATCTCACCTAAAGCAAACAATATACTTTTAAGCCACATACTAGAAAGACCACAATATACTTGCATCAAAGCTTAGCATCCAATCTCAGAATGCCCTACACCTAAACCGGTTTTTAAGTTCCAGAATTGACTCCTTATTTCTAATGGTGAAGGCTTCTAAAGGGGCTATCGATCAAGGACTATGTTATTCAATTTTCTCAAACTTAACAAGACTTTAAATTCTACCTTTGATGTAGCTCTTTATTTTATTTCAACTATTTTGCTCCTTTATCGTAAGATTTTTGAGTTGGTTTCCACGAGTGTGAGAGAGTACGAGTTTACGCACCCTCCTAACTACTTCAACTTGTTTCAAGACACAAAGGTATATGAGTTTATGCACACCTGTGGTTCGATCACATTCGTTTTAGAGAGATAGATTGGTGGATTTCCACAAACGTGAGAGGTTCAGGTTTACGCACCCTCCCACTCGCTTCATCCCGCCATGAGACAAAAATGTGTACGGGTTTACCCATATCTCTAGTTTTAGGCATCCAATCCACTTAATAATTTAGACTTACTCAAGAGAGGGATTTGCCACTTAATTGATCATGTTAAGCCCATAAAAGGATTAAATTCAATGTATTTTAACCCTTTAAATCATCATTTTAAGTTCAAGTAAAAAGAAATCAAATCAAGTTCTTTCAAGACACAACACAAGCAAAGGTATTTCGAGTGAGTGATCCACCTATCAGCTTTCTAAAGGGAAAATCGCAATTTAAAGAGTTCATAATGGTCATTAGCTATCAACCTAACTAGATCGTGCTCCACAAGCAAGATACTTCTCAAAAACATAAATGCAAATAATAATGGAAACATCCTAAAAGTACACTAGACTTAATCCTAAATGAGATGTGAAATTCAACTACATGTGTAAACCAAAACGAATTCATGCAAATGTAAAACTTAAGAAAAGAGAAACAAAACAACCTAAAACAAAGTTAAATATTCTTCCCATCTCCCGAGCTTACTTCTCACTGTGTCAGTGAGAAACTTAACCCAAGGAATAGGAACCCGCAAATGCAATGCAAGACAAAAAAAAAGCTTAAAGTATATAAAATGGTTCTGATTTGGGTACTTTTACGAGGGAGAGGAGGGTTGAAATTTTTGCAAAGCCTAGCAAAAATTTCTTTTGCTTTCATATAATCTATAGTCAAAAATTTATTTTCCATTTGCAATGAGTCAAGGGTAAGACAATTGATTTAAGGGAATGACAATGAAGTAATGATTCAAAAGGAAACAATTAAGCTCTACCTATGGAATAAAACACCAATTTTGTTCATTCATGAATTTTATCAACCATGTTCGGGTAAATAAAATTTTAGCATCTAGCTTTAAGAATATCTGAAATTGAGGAATTGACCAACCTAAACATTAAAAGCCAATCATCATAGCCATAAATCTATTAAACCTTTAACTCATCAAAGTATAATGAAAAAGATAAAGACAATAGATTAAAAGGAAACTCTAGAAAGATAATTTAATCTTTAATACCACATGAAGAATAAGAGTCGGAAAGTAATCTCTCCAACTACCAACTCTCCCTAAGAAGGTTGGATCTAATTCTCCCTAAGAAGATTGGATCCAACTCTCCCTAAGGAGGTTGGAAATTAGAAGGTAGAATTGTTCTAGAGACCATTGAAAACAAAAAGACCCTCTCCTTGTTCAACTTTATGATGTAAGAGAGACCTAGTTAGTCTTTATTGACATTTTTGAGTGTTTTTCCTTTTCTAAGTGTTTTTCCTTTTCTAAGTGTTTTCCTTTTTCTTATTATTAGAATTTTTCTATTTTACTTCTTAGGTTCTCCCTATATAAATAATCCAAGGTAGTATGTATTGATCACCAATTCTTACTCTTTTCAATCAAAGTTTTTGAGCTTTACCCTTTTCTGGTGGATTCAAGAGTTTTAACTATTCAAGTTTGTCACTAGCAAACTTGATTTAAGTCTAGGTTTAACGCTTGTTAACCTAGGGGTTTTCCGACTGCGTCAAGTGGTATTAGAGCAAGGCTTTCTCCTTCTCTTTTTGAAACTTGATCAGCTACGGGTGATCAACAAATAACTAGAGCAGACATCGAGAGTTTAAGAGGGGAGTTCACAACAAGCCTCGCCACTTTAAACACTCAAATGACAAACCTGTTGACAACGTTAACTAACCAGGTTGCGGCTTTACCCGAATGGATTGTTATCGCTGGGCAAAGAGATAGGGGAAGGGAACCAATTCATGTTCAACAGGGCAGGAACAATCGTGTCATTTCAACAAGGTAGAAACAATCATGATGTCGTTGTCGATAATTCCAGTTCAGAGGAAGAAGCAGAAGAAAAGATAACTGAACAAGGGAATCACCAAACCAATTATGATTATCGAGTAAAGGGTGATATTCCATTGTTTTATGGAACTATGGGAGTGGAAGAGTTTCTTGATTGGGAAATTGATTTTGGTCGATTCTTTGAAGTCATGGGTGTCCCGGAGAATAAACAAGTTAAGATGGCAGCAATCAGATTAAAGAAAACTGCTACTGTGTGGTGGGATAAACTAGTCGTTCAAAGACAGAAATAAAGGAAAGCACCCGTTAGGACATGGCGCCGAATGAAACAATTGATGCTGGAACAATTCCTACCGGAAGACTACGAACAGATTCTCTACAAGATGTATCTTGATTGTGTTCAAGGAAACATGACTGTGACAGAGTATACAGCTGAATTCTTACGCTTCTCTAAGCGTAATGACTTGAGTGAGATAGAGAATCAAAAGGTGGCTAGGTACATCAGTGGCTTAAAAGTCTCTCTTCAGGGAAAAATGGGATTGCAAACTATATGGACTGTGCAAGAGGCTTCTAGTCTAGCTTTGAAGGCTGAGTTAATGGAGAAGTCTTCTCGAGGGTTCTCAACATTCAGAAGACACACGACTCAGAACAACTTCGAATCAACTGGCAAAAAAGAAAAGAGTGTAGCCAACAGAGATTCCAACCCTGGAAACAAAGGAGCTAGTAGTTCTAATAATGCTCAACAGAGTAAAACACAACCTCCAAAACAGAATACTCCTTATGCTAGGCCGTCCATTGAAAAATGTTTTCATTGCCAAGGACAAGGTCATAAGTCGGATGTCTGTCCAAATTGAAGAATGGTCACATTAATAGAAGAAGAAAGAGAGGAGGTAAGTGATTTCGTTGAGAATGAAGAATATGAAGGGGTTGAGTATGCTGAAGAGGAATTCCATGAAAGGATAAATATCATGCTTCAGTGAATCTTGTTGTCATCAAAGGAGGAAGGACAACGCAAGAATTTGTTTAGAACACATTGTTCGATTCAAAACAAAGTCTGTAATGTTATTGTGGATAATGGAAGCTCTGAGAATTTAGTTTTACAAAAGTTGGTGGAATATCTAAAGTTACCGACAATTCAACATGAGAAGCCATATGGTCTTGGTTGGATAAAGAAGGGCTCTCAAGTTCGAGTTAATAAGACCTGCAAAGTTCTCATATCCATCGGTAAGCATTACAAAGAAGAAATAACTTGTGATGTTCTTGATATGGATGTTTGTCATATTCTGCTTGGTCGACCTTGGCAGTACGATAATGATATTACTTATCGTGGACAAGATAATGTAATAATGCTTACGTGGGACAATCATAAAATTTCTATGGCTCCCATTAAGGATTTCGGTTGGAGTGCAAAGGAAAAGAAGTCAAGTTTCTTGGTCATGACGCAAAACGACAAAGAGCTACATGAAGCTGCTAGAGAAGCAAAGTGTTTCTATCCTTTGGTGGTTAAAGAATTGTTAGGTGTCGTAGCAGAGGAAACAACAACTCCACGTGAGGTTTTGGAAATTATGGAAGATTTCAAGGAGTTAGTTGCAGATGAATTACCTAATGATCTGCCTCCTATGCGAGATATTTTGCATCACATTGACTTGATTCCATGGTCTAGTCTACCAAGTCTTCCCCACTATCGTATAAGCCCTAGGTAGAATGAAATTTTAAGGGAGCAAATTGAGGATTTGTTGAGAAAAGGGTTTATCCGTGAAAGTATGAGTCCTTGCGCAGTACCAGTCCTCCTAGTTTCTAAGAAAGGAAATCAGTGGCGGATGTTCATTCATAGTAGAGCCATTAACAAGATAACAATCAAGTATCGATTTCCTATCCCTCGATTGGAAGATATGTTGGACGAGTTAAACGACTCTAAGGTGTTTTCGAAAATAGATCTTCGAATTGGATATCATCAAATTCGAATCAGGCTTGGAGATGAATGGAAGACTTCTTTTAAGAGCAAAGATGGATTGTACAAGTGGATGGTGATGCCTTTTGGGTTATCAAACACTCCTAGTACCTTCATGAGACTGATGAACCAGATTCTCCGTCCTTTTACTGGCTCTTTTATGGTGGTTTACTTTGATGATATTTTAATCTACAGCAAAACCAAAAGAGAACATTTGGAGCATCTAAGACAAGTTTTGCAGTTCCTACAAGAAAACAAGTTGTACATTAACTTAAAAAAATGTACGTTTAGTATCAACAAGCTGTTATTTCTGGGATTTATCGCTGGTGAGGATGGGATTCAGGTTGACAAGGCCAAAGTAAGTGCTATCAGAGATTGACCTGCTCCTAAATCAGTAACTGAGGTTCGCAGCTTTCATGGTCTAACTACTTTCTACAGCAGATTTGTTAGAGACTTTAGTACCATTACTGCTCTAATTACTGAGTGTTTGAAGAAAGGAAAATTTAACTGGGGACCCAAATAAGAGCAAAGTGTTGCATTAATTAAAGAGAAGCTGTGTTCTACACCCGTTTTGGCACTACCAGATTTTGATAAAGTGTTCCAAGTGGAATGTGATGCTAGTGGTGTCGGAGTTGGTGCTGTCTTATCACATAAGAAGAGACCAATAACCTTCTTTAGCGAAAAATTAAGTGAAGATCACCAAAAGTGGAGTACGTATGATCAAGATTTCTATGCGGTATTTTCGAGCTCTACCACAATGGGAGCATTACCTAGTTTAGAGGGAGTTTAATTTTTTCACAGACCACCAAGCTCTAAAGTATCTTCATAGCCAGAAAGTGATAAATAAGATGCATGCTCGTTGGGTAAGCTTTCTGCAAAAGTTTCCTTTCATTATTCAGCACAAATCGAGTTCTTGAAGGAGTTGTATGAACAAGATGTTGAATTCAGGGAATTATGGGACAAGTGTAGTGGACAACATCCTTCAGCAAATTTCCATATCCGTGATGCTTATCGTTTTAAAGGAGATAGACTATGCATTCCCTGTTTTTCTTTGCGAGAGAAGTTGATTCGAGAATTGCATAGTGGTAGTCTTAGTGGCCATTTGGGACGGGATAAGACCATTGCGAGATTGAGGAAAGGTATTACTGGCCGCATCTTAGATAAGATGCCGGTACTATTTTTCGAAGGTGTTATATGTGTCAGGTTTCTAAAGGACAATCTCACAATACAGGTCTTTACATGCCGTTACCTATTCCTGAAGATATCTGACAAGATTTATCTATGGACTTTGTGTTGGGGTTACCTCGAACACAACGGGGTGTGGATTCTGTGTTTGTAGTTGTTGACAGATTCTCCAAAATGACACATTTCATAGCCTGTAAGAAGACCGAAGATGCATCCAACATAGCCAAATTATTCTTCCGAGAAGTAGTCCGCCTCCATGGAGTTTCTAAGTTAATAAGATCAGACAGAGATACCAAGTTTCTCAGTCATTTTTGGATTACACTTTGGAGGATGTTAGGAACAAGCTTGAAACAAAGTTCTACAGCTCATCCGCAGACTAATGGACAAACTGAGGTAACAAACATGACATTGGAAAATATGATTCGAAGTGTTTGTGGAGATAAACTAAAGAAGTGGGATTTAGCCTTACCTCAGGTGGAATTTGCTTACAACCGTGTCGTGCATTCAAGTACAGGGAAATCACCTTTTTCTTTGGTGTATACTTCTATTCCGAAACATGTGGTCGATTTGGTTAAATTGCCTAAAAGTTCTGGAGTTAGTGCATCAGCTGAGGCTATGACTGAAGAGATGTTAGCAACTCAAGAAGCTGTACGAGTTAAGTTAGAGGCAACAGGACAAAAGAACAAGAATGCAGCAGATAACCGTAGGCGACTCAAGGTTTTCAAAGAAGGAGATGAAGTGATGGTATTTCTTCGAAAAGACAGATTTCCAGTTGGCACATATCGCAAGCTTCAGCCTCGCAAGTATGGACCATTTAAGATCTTACAAAAGCTAAATGATAATGCTTATGTGGTGGCATTTACGAGTACCATGCTGATAGTGTTCTTTATCCTAAAGTGAACTCGGGGTCGATTTCTTTGGAGGTGGAAGAGACTGATGTAAGAGAGACCTAGTTAGTCTTTATTGACATTTATGAGTGTTTTTCTTTTCGAAGTGTTTTCCTTTTTCTTATTATTAGAATTTTTCTATTTTACTTCTTTGGTTCTCCCTATATAAAGAACCCCAGGTAGTCTGTATTGATCACCAATTCTTGCTCTTTTCAATTAAAGTTTTTAAGCTTTACCCTTTTCTGGTGGATTCCAGAGTTTCAACTATTCAAGTTTGTCGCTAGCAAACTTAATTTAAGTCTAGGTTTAACGCTTGTTAACCTAGAGGTTTTCTGACTGCGTCACTTTAGCAGCCAATCTCAAGGGTCTAGAAACCCGATAGAGACCATTTTTCCTTCATCTTCAGCAGCCAATCTCAAGGGTCTAGAGACCCTTGGTAGACACCTAATGTTTCTTGCATCTTCCCATGGTTTTCTTCAACGGCTCACAAGCCAATGCAAGTCTTCTTCTTTCCAAAACTCAACTTCCAAACTTGAATTCCTAATCCTCAAATGCTTCCTCTCAAAGTATGGTCCCAAATCACCTATATTGACTCAAAAGAGAAGAAAATATGCATCTATACAACTTAAAGACTCTAAAATGTGAAATCTACAAAATCCTATGCTAAAATGAGGATGTATAACTTCTAAATGGAAAAAAGTGAATGAAAGTTTACCTAAGAATGATGCATATCAAAAGAACATGTTTAATTTAGTTTGTCTAATAAGAACCCATGGTCTTTGATTGGATATATATCTAGAAAAAAAAAGGAGGAAGACTATGGCCTAGCACATCTTTTGTTTCTTCTAATAAAGGAAATTTCCTGAAAAAAGCCACAAAGAAAATTTAATTGTGAAAAGTGCCTTTGACTTTCAAAATTCCAAAAAATGCCACTTAAACAAAGTTTAGTCGGATTGATGCCATTGAGGTTGCTTTGGAAAGAAACTCAAGGGATTTGGACATTCAAGAAAAGAGTATGGATGAGGGGTTGTTGATCGATAGTCATGAAGAGAGCCCCAATTCCATTCTATCCACGTCAACAAATGTTGATGATCCAAGTAGTCTCACTTTGCCTTTTGCCATTGAGAAAAAAGAGCATAAAAACTTCACTTGGGAAAAAATAGAGGAGATTGTAAAATCTTGGGATGAAGAAAGTGATGAAACTCAACTCAAGGATTTGAAGAGAAGTTCTAGAATTAGTGAAGAGTTCAAGGAAGTTGGTAAAGATGCAATTGAAGATTATCCTTTTGAGTGAGATCAATGCACCAAAGGAGGAGCTTAAGTATTTACCAAAGGAGGATACATTTGATCTCGAAAAAGAAGCCACTATAAGAGAACTCGAATTTCTTCTTAGTTAAAAGATATATGAGAATTGTGTGATAAGGAATAAAGATACTTGTGAAGATGTTGAGGTTGAAGAATTCATGAAATCTACAAGGGAAAAATCACTTATTGAGAATGAGTTTGCACTTAAGGAGCACATGCATGTCCAACCATCATTCAACCAAGAAGCAAAGGTTGAAGAACCTATAGAGAAGCAAGACAATCTCATCTAATTGGCCTTCAAGGAAGGGTATGAATAAGAATCTCCAAAGGCAAAGCCATTTAGCAAGCATCTTGGTATAGTCCTCACCATCGAATTGGGGATTGATGATCGTTGGAAGTTGCCATTCTTTAAGGAGGTTAGGATGAAAGAGTTTAGGGGATGGTTCTATGATGAGTATGATCCGGGAGATCCAAGCTCATGCAACACTCCTTTCTTAAAAAGAGTAAAAGGAGTTTACTCTCGGGATGCATTTGCGGAGAAGATTCTGCCTTCCGATTCCATCACCGTATAAGAAGTGATGCCTTGTGTCGAGCTTGAGACATAGAACAAGTGCACTTGGGAGATAATCCCATGATATCCTTTATGAATAGTTTTTAATTTTGCTTTGTGTTGCTTGGGTTTGGTATGTTTTGGTGTGTTCTTTGTGGTGGTTTTAATCTAGGGGTATGAAATTTTGAAACAAGGAGGTGAATCAAGAGGATTGAGCTTAAAAGGAGGAAGATGAGACAAGTCTCGATCATTTGAGTGAGAAGATGACTGACGGAAACTCGCAGATAAAACAAGTTTTCACTGTTTGGTCGATGGACCTTGTCCGATGGATGGTGGTGGATGTGATACACTCGAACATTTGATTGAGAGAAAGGCCGATAGTTTGTTGCGGATTTGGATAGTGGTCGACCAAATACTCGAGAACCTACCCAAGGCTGTGGCCAACTCTTTGCACAAGTCCATTTTGTTCACTCCTAATTCAATCCGGCTAGGCCTATGACTTATACAAGGTGTACAAACTCCTAACAAGATAGCAATCACCATCTTTGTATATATTATTAGTTTTTCTTTTCATTATTTTGCATGTATTTTGTCGGGTTCTTCTTTCTTGACTTTACTTTCTCACCTAGACGGTGAGAAGTACGTCCGGAGGAGGGAGCCGGTTGGTTGCTAATGATTATTTGAGTTGTTTTGGTTTTCATTTTCTTGAGTCTTGCGGAACATAACATTCATATAGTTTCATTTACATTTCACTTAGGATTGCTTCTTGACAAAAATAAAGCAAAAAAAAATAACCATTTGATTATTAGTACAATGAAATATATATGATAGCAATAAGAGTCCAGATACGAAAATTCAGGTGACAAAACTGCTAATGCAGGAATAAACTAATTTGTAGCTTTATTTCTTTGTTAAAAATTGGGCAGACGATCTATATCCCCCTCAAAACTATCATATAGCATCATTTCCCCCTAAACTTTGGGTCTCTTTAAATTTCTCCCTATTTAGAAAGTTATAAACTTATTTTCCCCTCCACAATAGTTTAAAGATTTATTTCTCCCCAAAAACTGGTTTGTTCGGTAAACATAATTAAACCATTATAATTCCAAAACCAACCCAATCATGTCAAAATAAACCGAAATTGTAACCTGACCAATCATAAAACGTGACCCATATTATTTTTCCCCAAATCACAAAATAAAGAACCCTAATTTCAGAAAACCAATCGTGATTTTGAATTGATTCTCAATTTCACCTATCGATTCTCATTTTCACCTCACCTCACCACCGCCATTTCACTCTGTCTAAAAATCCTACACTAGAAGAGAAGATGAAGTTGCCATCGGGGAAGACTCCATTGCGTCCTTTATTCATGGAAAAAGAACTCAACTCTACTCAAATCTTCAATCCAGAGTCCTCTAGAAGATTTCAACGAGATATCGATATGTAAGTTGAAAGGAGATCTGAAGGAGAAGAAATGAGTGGTAGTTAAGATTGTTCTTATTACAAAAGTGAAGTGATTAATGTGGTGCCTCTGACAGGGAAGATGACGACAAGAACTCCTGCCTCCGCTCCTAGATGTACAGTTGATCTAAGATTCAAGACTTGAAAAATCACTTTCTCAATCTAGTTAGTTAACTTCATCTCCCATAATTTTTTGAAATCCATTGTTTCGATTTTCATTTCTTTTAAATTTGATTTTATATACAGTTTTTCCATTTGTGTAAGATTTTATATATTTTTTGTTATACGTAAATGAAGTATATATATACATATATGTGTTTGGTCTAGAATATTTTGTTTGACATTTGTCAAGCAAAAACATTGAGAATTCATTTTAAAGATTTTGGCTTTTGGGAATTAGGGTTCTTTGTTTGGAAATTTTTAGGTTGAAATTGGGTCTAAATTATTCCAATCGGGTCTTACCGGTTTAAATATCAGGTTTAGGTGAATTGTAGTCAATTGGTAAACTGTAAATCAATAGTAATCCAATTTGGTGGAAAAATAAGATTTTAACTTTGAGTGGGTGGGAATATAAATCTTTAAACTTTCTAAATATAGGGAAATTAAAAAAGCCTAAAGTTTGGGAGGGAAATGATGCTATATGATAGTTTTTGAAAGAAATCCATCGACCCTTAAATATTATGTTATTACGTAGTAGTAAAACAAAAATAGTGAAATTTCTTGTGAGTTGTCTTAATTTTTAAATTTAAACTAAAGACCTTTTTTACCAAAAAAAAAATCCTAAATGATTTTTAAAACTCATATAATTGTTTGCACCCAACATTTAAGTTATTAGTCATTGTGATGTTTTCACAATTTCAGTGTTCTAGAAATGGAACTCTAAGCGAAGAAGTCTATTTTGACAAAGTTCGATAATATTACACGATAATAAAACTATAGAATAATAGCATAATATATTAAGAAAATTTCCGAGATGGTCGAGCAACAATCGATTTTCAGCACTCATGTTTGATAAAAATCGACGTTGATAGAGATTTTCTGTCAATAACGACAAATTATTGAAGATAATACACAGCTGTACAATCCCTTAAGTTATGCCTGTATATTCTCTGTATTTATAACTTTAGATTGTCTTCTCTTGTATATAAGCTACTCACTGTAATAGCATTATTAATTCAATAAACATTCCTATATGGTATCAAAGCTTTTATAGCTAACGCTCAAAACAAATCTCTCTTTCCTTTTTTTCTCTTCTCGGCGACAATGGCCACCTCACCACCAACTCCACCGGTCGTCACCGCCACTGATGCTCAGCTTCCGCTCGCCATCAACATGATGAATGTTACTAAACTTTCATCCTCAAACTATTTGACTTGGAGCATACAAGTAAAATCTCTTCTCCGTGGATATGATCTTGTCAAATACATTGACAGCAATATCACACCCCCATCTCCGACCGTTGTCACTGACAATGTTCACACCGAGAACCCTGAGTTTTTTCACTGGCACATGCAAGCCTCTCTTTTATACAGTGTGGGAACTATTGATCTCCCTCTGCAGCCGCTCATTGCCACAGCCACCACCTCTTTTGAAGCATGGAACACTCTTGCTGCCACATATGCAAAACCAACTCGCGGGCATATCAAACAGCTTAAATAACAACTCTGTCACCTGGTTAAAGGCAACCGATCTGTTGATGAGTTCATGCAACAAATCAAAATTAAAGCTGACGCTCTTACTCTCTTCGGAAGTCCCATGGATCACGAAGACCTTACTGATATTGTCCTTGATGGTCTCTGTAAAGACTACAAGCCTGTTGTTGATGCTGTTCACAACCGAGATATTCTGATCTCTTTTGCAGAACTACATGAGAAGCTTCTCAATTGAGAACTTGAACTTCTCGCTGCCACACCTTCTTAGTCTGTCTTCCCAGTTACTGTACAAGTTGCTCAAAACAAGCCAAAGCAAAACAACAACAACCGTGTCCACACATCACGCAACAACAGCAACAGCAACAACGAGAACCATCAACCTCGTCCTTACCTTGGGAAATGCCAGGCGTGTGGCACACAGGGCCACAGTGCGAAACGTTGCCCCTTGTTTCGCCTTATCTCCCAACAAAGTGACACTCCTCGCTCCAGTTCACAGCGCAACAATACTGGCTGGTCCCCTTCGGCATACAATATCTCTGCTCCACCTCCTGATCCCTCGTGGTGGCTGCTAGATAGTGGAGCCTCTCACCACATCACTTCTGATCTTGCTAATATATCTGTTCACACGCCTTATGCTGGAGGAGATGAAGTTATAGTTGGCAATGGTTCGGCTCTTGAGATCACTCACACCGGTTCCATCTCTTTACCTCACTCTTCGTGTCCATTACATCTCAATAATGTTCTTCGAGTGCCTAACATCAATCAAAACTTAATCTCTGTGAATAAACTATGTATTGACAATAATGTCTCTGTTGAATTCTTTCCCGATGAATTTCAGGTGAAGGATCTCACCACGGGGGCGCGAATGGTCAAAGGAAAAGCTAAATTCGGTGGGTATGAGTGGCCAACAAGAGATGATTCCAACGTCTATACCTTTTCTTCCATCAAAAGTTTCCTTCCAATATAGCATTCTCGACTAGGCCATCCTTGTCTTTTAGTTTCAAACACAGTTGTTTCCAAATATGCTTTACTAGTTTCTAATAAAACATCATCTCTCCTATGCAATGCTTGTTCCTCCAGTAAAAGTCACAAATTACCATTTGCCAACTCTACACTTCACTCTACAAAACCACTTGAAATTATCTTCTCAGATGTCTGGACATCTCCGATTTTCTCCTATGATGGGTTCAAATACTACGTCATCTTTGTTGACCACTTCATGCATTACATCTGGCTCTACCCTCTGCAAAAGAAATCTGATGTCTTTGACTCATTCAAGCGCTTTAAAAGCCTCTTTGAATACATAGCCATCCGAAAGTTTCTTGCTGACAGTGGTATCACGCATCTCACAACTCTTCCCCACACCCCAGATCACAATGGATTCTCCAAAAGACGACACCGCCACATCGTCGAAACCGGTCTTGCTCTTCTCACCCACTCGTCATTACCTCTCTCCTTTTGGCCGTATGCTCTTGCTGCTTCTGTGTACACCATCAACCGGCTACCAACCCCAACCTTAGCCAACTCCACTCCCTTTGAAACTCTCTTCAACACCCCACCCAATTACTCCAAACTAGAGTCTTTGGGTGTCTTTGTTACCCAAACACACGCCCTTATACCAACCATAAGCTTGACCAACACTCCTCACCATCCATTTTTCTGGGTTACGCACCTAACAAAAGCGCTTATCTACGCTTTGAACCCAAACTAAACTGCATCTTTACTACTCGCCATGTCCAATTCTACAAAACTGTCTTCCCCTACCTCACTCTCACAGCTAAATCACCTGCGCCACCTACTCAACCTCAAACCCATAATTGGCTATCGTTGGTTTCATCTCTTGGCTCTCCCTCACCTCTGATGACTGTTGTTCTGCCTCCAGGTCCAGATTCTTCATCGCCCGAAACTTCAACGACGCTGTCACAGTCATCTCTCATGGCATCTTCATCATCAGATCCTTCAGGCTCTCTAATTGGGCCTTCTCCCGATTTGCCCATCCCTTCACCAGGCCCATCACTTCCTACAACCTCATCAAGTCCACCTCACTCAGAACCTGCGCAACAACAACGCCCAGATTCTCTACCTCATCTCAGCCCACAGTAAATTGGCCCAGTAACAACTCAACACCAGAATTATTCTTCTTCGACATCTATCTCTCAGAACACTCATCGCATGACAACGCGATCGAAGAAAAACATCTTCAAGCCAAATCAGAAACTTTCGCTGCTTGCAAAGGTAACCCCCATGGAAGTCGAACCCACCTCGGTGACTCAAGAAATCAAGGATCATCGCTGGCGGAGTGCTATGAGCACTGAATGTGATGCTCAATTGCGAAATCGGACTTGGACTCTTGTTCCTCCTAAGCCAACCTACAATCTCGTCGGCTCACGTTAGGTTTTCCACATCAAAAGACTACCCGATGGGAACATAGATAAATTCAAAGCTCGCTTGGTTGCCAAAGGCTTTCATCAAAGACCAGATATTGACTACACTGAAACTTTTAGTCCAGTTATCAAGCCAGCTTCTGTTTGACTTGTTCTTGGGCATGCCGTCCCAATGATTGGCCCCTCCATGAATTAAACGTCAACAATGCCTTCCTGCAGGGAAACCTTACTGAAGACGTTTATATGGCTCAACCTATGGGTTTTGTTGACAAAGACATACCTGATCATGTCTGTAAATTGAACAAAGCACTCTACGGTCTCAAGCAAGCTCCCAGGGCCTGGTACATGGAGCTGAAAGATTATCTTCTCTCAGTGGGTTTTGTCAACTCTCTCTCTGATGCATCACTCTTTATTTACACCTGACAGAACATTTCGATTTTTGTTTTAGTCTATGTCGATGACATTGTCATCACTGGCAATAATACTTTGGAGGTCGAGCGGTTCATACAACACCTCAGCTCACACTTCTCCTTAAAAGACCTTGACAATCTCAACTACTTTCTGGGTATTGAAGCTTCTCGTTCAACAAAAGGATTGTTGCTCACCCAGACCAAGTACATCACTGATCTTCTTGCTAAAATAGGAATGCACTCAGCGAAACCAGTGTCCACGCCTTTGGCTTCAAATGTCACTCTTCATCTCAATGAAGGAACCCCACTTCCTGATGGCACTGAATACAGAATGATTGTTGGCAGTCTCTAATATCTTCTTCTCACCAGACCCGATGTTGCTTTCGCCATCAACAAACTGTCTCAGTTTATGCACAAACCCACGGACATTCACTGGCAAGCGGTGAAAAGAGTCCTGCTATCTGTCTGGTACTCGCACTCTGGAATCTTTTTGCCTCGTCACAATCCAGAGCATCTTCACGCCTATGCGGATGCTGATTGGGCCGGAAACCGTGATGACTATACATCCACAAGTGCCAACATTATCTACTTAGGAGCTCAACCTATCAGCTGGTCTTCAAGAAAGCAGAAAACAGTAGCCAGATCCTCGACTGAAATTGAGTGCAAGTCAGTAGGAAAGATCTCTCCCAAAAGAAGGACAATAACAATATAGCATAAGGGGAATAAAGCTATGAGATTATTCTTAAACGTTTACATTTTTGACTACATCATCTCTTTTGAAATTATTGCAAACTTAAAAATAATCCTTTATTCTCTCATCTTGGGAAATCACAAATTAAAACAAAGGAAACTAGGCATTGGAAGATTAAGACCAAATCCTCAAACTATAGCTTAAAGCTCATCCTTCTTAATTGCAGCTGGGCGAACACCTTGACTGAGGAATTCTTTGTAATACTTGCCAGATTCTTTCTCAT
>OVAX01003481.1:0-19384 GCA_900406405.1 Lepidium africanum | reverse complement strand
AGCTCCTGCTCCTTAGCTTCTTGATCCAACGTGTGTTTGCTGTCCATGATCACATCAACCATATACCGAGAAATCGTCCCTAAATACCTCCATTACTTCTTCGATCAAATCATATAATATTGACAACATGCACTGTTGAAATGTGGCTTGTGCATTGCATAGTCCAAATGGCATCCTACGATAAGCAAAGGTACCGTAGGGACATGTAAAAGTTGTCTTCTCTTGATCATTAGGATGTATGGGTATTTGGAAGAAACATAAATAACCATCCAAGAAGCAATAATAAGAATGATTCACTAGTCTTTCTACCATTTGGTCGATAAAGGGCAAAGGAAAATGATCTTTTCTAGTGGATGTGTTCAACCTCCTATAATCGGTCTGTACACATTCTATGTCCGATTGCAATCCTAGTATGAATTAACTCATCCTTTTCATTCCTAATGACTGTTACACCACCCTTTTTGGGCACAACATGAATGGGAGAAACCCATTTACTATCAGAAATCGGGTAAATTATTCCTGCATCAAGAAGTTTTAGAATCTCCTTCCTAACCACATCTTTTAAATTTGAATTTAACCGTCTTTGTGGCTCAATGGAAGTCTTTGATTCAGCTTCTAAATGTATCCTATGTGCACAAAGAGATTGAGAAATGCCCTCAATATCATCTAGTGAATAACCTATGGGTTTCCTAAATCTCCTCAACTCTTTCAATAGAAAAGTCTCATCATCACCAAGATTTGCATTAATTATAACCGGGTAACTAGAGTTTAGTCCAAGAAATGCGTACCTTAGCCCTTTCGGCAATTACTTGAGCTCAACTGTCGGCGCTTTAAGTTCACTCCATGGGTCATCTTCATTAACCTTGCTTTTGTCTTTAAGCTCATCACTTGACCCTGAGTTTGATTCCAAATCCAAAAGCTTTATATCACAAGAAAGCACCTCACTTGAGTCAAGAATGCTCTCATAACCCTTGTTGTCCAAGCTAAAATAACCAAACTCACTTTTCTTCACGGTTAAAGGAACTTTAAGAGGATCATCTATACTCACAAAGCATTGCTTCCTAACATCCTTATTGTCCATGATCCTCTTAATATCAAAATTTACAATAGAATCTCTAAATTGCAAACAAATCCTTCCTCTTCTACAATCAGTGAGAGAACTAACTGTAGCAAGGAATGGTCTTCTAAGAATAAGTGGATCAAATGGTTCTTCATCCATCTCAAGGACCACAAAATCAGTCGGCACATCAAATTCTCCTACTCTCAAATGTAGATCCTCAATGATTCCAACCGATATACGAACGGAACGATCCACTAGAACCAATGAGACACGGTATTTTTGAAATGATGTGATACCTATCCTTTTAGAAACTGTGAGAGGCATCAATTCACACTACATCCTAGATCACACAAGCACTTAGGAAATCGTAACAATCCAAGAGTACAAGGTAGGGTGAAGCTTGCCAGATCCTCTAGCTTCTTTGGTAAATCTCTCTTAATGATAGCACTACATTGCTAACTAATCATTACCATTCCTTCTTCCATTTTTTTGCTTGTTGGTGACCATATCCTTCAAGAACCGGGAATATGTTGGGTTTGTTCTAATAACGTCCATTAGAGGCATCATAACCGTTACACCATCCATGAGTTCCATGAACTTTTACTTTTGCTTCGCCAAAATGTTTTTCTTAAAACGACTCAAAAAGGACAACTTTGGCTCATAAGGTGGTGCCATATTCTTCCTTGCTTTCTCTAGAAAATCATCCTTTTCTTCAATTTTTTCCTCATCCAGCTTTTGAGACTCTTTAACCACTTCACTTTCCCCTACCAGAACCTCTTCTAACTGCACAACCTCGTCCTCTTTCTCGTGTACCTCTTTTTCTTTTTGGTGCCCATCTTCCTTCGGTGGAAGCTCCTTACCACTCCTAAGAGTAATCGACTTACAATAAGTTTTTGGATTAGCTTTTGGTTTTCAAGAAGGTGTGAGAATTGATCTAGTGTTTGATGAAGCAACTTGGGCAATTTGATTATCAAGAATCTTCAAATGAGTGTAGATATCTTCAAACTTGGCTTAAGATTCGGTGTGACTAACATCCACCTTGTGCTCAATTTTATCCAACCGTTTAGTCATATCTAGTTGAGTTTTTGCTTGACCCTCAATGATATGTCTTATCATGTTTCAAATATCTCCTAATTCACTCACTTGAGGTGCTTGGTAAGTGTTTCCTTGTGGTTGAATCGGGGATGTAATCTCGAGTTCAGATGAGAAAAGTTTCAAAGGGCTTTGAACTGGTACGCCTCCTCTAAACCACAATGATCTATCTTGAGGTGCTCTAGGTAGATAGTATTGGCCTTGATTGTTGGCGTGGTTTTGATAGCCCTCTTGATAGTTTCCTTGATTTCCCAAGTAGCTATATTCTTCTTGCACAAAATCACTACCTTCATAGACCAACACTTGACAACCTTCTTATCCAACACCAACCTCTTTTAACAAAATTCACTGCTTTTTGGTTCACAAGAAAAGCTTTACTCAAATTGTCGATCTTGTCATTGAGCTCCTTAAAACGTTGACTCCCCAAATCTGAATCCCTTGTGCTTCAATAATAGTCACCACCATAACAAGCTTCACTTTGAGCTAAGTTCTCTATCAATAGTTCTCCTTGAACAACAGTTAAACTCGCAAAGCTTCCATAATTTGTCGTGAAGCTTCCATAACTTGTTGTGTCCAAAGCTTGCCTATAATGCCCTAGTGTCTCCCTGTAGAAGATCCCCAACAAACTCTCCTTAGATACCCCATAATATGGGCAGCTCCTTGTGTATTCCTTCAATCTTTCCCATGCTTCTTAGAGGTTTTCATTACTCTTTTGCTTGAAATTTGAAATGTCGTTTCTAAGCTTGGATGTCTTTTGTTCCGGATAGAGGTTTTCATTATTTCTTGAACATATTGCAAGTAGAGACCAATTCTAATGGAGTGTTCCTTTCCCACTGTGAAGCTTTGTTCCCAAGATAGAATGGAAACAAGATCATTTTAATGGCGTCTTCATGCACACCATTCATCTTAACCGTCCTACACAACCTTTCAAAACAATCTAGGTGATCCAAAGGGTCTTCTAGAGGCAACCTATTGTATTGTTGATTCTTAGTCATGTTGATCAAGCTCGACTTAACTTCAAAGTTGTTAGCTACTATAGTCGGAGTGGGAATCCCATATTGGACTTCCCGGAGGTTAGGCTCATCGAAAGCACCTATAGGTCTACCAGTAGCTGGTGGTGTATCAAATCTTAGAGGTTTATTTTGAACTCCTACTCCATTCACATTCCCCATTGGAGGCACATTCTCTCCAACCGATGGTTGATCACCTTGATTCTCTATACCCAAACAACGACGGTGATCTTCCCTTTCTTTTGCAAGTCTCTCATTAGCTAATCTTCTGCTTGATATTTCAAGTGCTAATACGTCGGGATAAGAGTCAAGAATTTTCCCTTGTCTACTTCGTGTTTGCATACACCTTCAAAACAAATACAAGACAACAAACAAAAGACAAAGATTATTAACAAACGGAAATAAAACTCTAGTCACAACAAGAATCCAAATCCTATTGGCTAATTGCTTTAGGTTCCCCGGCAACTGCGCAAATTTGATGAATGTTAATTTGTTAAGAAAACCCAATTAAAAATACAACAAATGCACTACAACTATGTAATTGTGAGCACTTGAGGTTTGAATCCACAAGGAACATAGAATTGGCAACAATAGGAATAAGAGAATCCTAGATTAAGCTAGAGATATCAATAGAGAGTGAATATGGCAAACAAAGAAACCAAAAACAAACTTAAACAAAGCAAGAACCAAGCATCAAACATGAACTAAAATAAAAGCAACTTAAATTAGCAAATGCAACAATTAAACAAAGCAAACAAAGCAACCCAAGCAACAATCAAGATTAAAAACGAATGGCAATAGGATGCGCATTGATTTTGGGCAAGGAAATAGAACAATATATGCAACAAGGATTCACTAAATTCACAACCTAGGGCATGAAACAAAACAATCAATGCTAGACTAACCCACTCACATGGCATTAACCTCTATTCTAAGCAATCAACTAGAAAAACTCTCATTTTTCTACTTGAAACCCTAAAATGCATTAAAAACAAGCTCACAAAGACCACTAATCCCCATAGCATCAGTCTGTTGAAGGCTATGGAAGAAAATCCCTAAAATATGTCTCTCAGGAATTTCATTGAAAACCTTTGGCGCGATGAAATTCCTAGCATCATTCTTCATATGTTCAGTCTGAGTAAAGCATTAAGACTCCCTATATAGGAGGAAACTAACAACCTAAGCATCATTGAACTATAACCCAACCCTAGATCTTGCCAAATCCTAAAACCATTCTATGAAACTACTCACACATCATTATGAAATCGAAAACTAATGCAATGGAAATGATAAACATGTTGAGATAGAGATGAGAAATAAACAAGAGATTCTTCAATTAAATTAAAGAAATGATCCAACATGAATTATCCAAAAGGGTCTCAAAGTTTCTCTTAAATTTCTCTCAAGAACAACTAACAAGGTAAGCAAAGAAACTTAAGGAAATTAAATGAAAAAGTGGCTCAGCTTAGTTTAATGATCTGATTCCATGTATATATACCCCTTGGATTAGGGTTAATAAAAAGATGAACTGGATTGACTCGAGACAAACCAGGTCAAACCATAAATATAATGTTAAAAGTTAAGTGTGGTTCGTGTGGCTTTGAGTGGTGGCGTTGAGGGTTTGGTCGAAGCCAAGTCCATCCACAAAAGGGCATCGAACGGGTTACGTCGAGGAGATAGGAGAGGCGTGGTTGCTAACTTCGGACAGCTTGCATCAATCGCGGCCGTCGAACACTTGATCGAAGCCTGGTCATGGGTCTTCGTATCATAGGTATCGACCGCGGCCTATGGATTGGTAGTCGAGGCATGGTTGTGGGTCTTCATTGGGACAGATTGGACACGGCCTTCGAACATTTGGTCGAGGCGAGTTCCCAGGCGTTGTTTAGGACAGATCGAACATGACCTGCGACCGTTTGGTCAAGGCCTAGTCACGGCTATACTTTCTTCGGATCGGGTCACGGCCCTCAACCATACAGCCGAGGCCGGCTCATCTGCGTGCAATATTTGACCCTTCGGCTCGGTCAAGTGATCGATGCCAAGGCCAAGTGTTCAATTATTCAATCCTATTGCATGCATGCTTCATCCATTTAGCTCTAAACCTCCATGTTTATATCTCAAATCACCTAAAAAGACTCAAAAACAAGAAAATATGCAAATACATGACCTAAGGACTCTAATGCATGAATTATATACTAAGTAAATCTAAAATGATACTAAATAAAAACTATATGAATGAATATGATGCAAATTGATGATGAAAAACATGCCAATAAACACACATATCAACAGACTGTGATGTCACTGAAAGCACTGAAGAGAGGACTTTGGTTCCTAATTCAACACCACCGCACAACTGATAGATGTGAAGAGTTGAGATTGAGACTCTAAGCAAGCTCACGTGGGAGGAAGTCTCATGCATTTTCTCCCATGTATATCCTTAGTATATAAACTTTGCTTCAGCTTTTAATTTTGCTTTGTTTGTTTTTTTGCAATATTTTCTTGTTCCTGTGGTTGGATCATCTGTTTTTCATGTTATTGCGCTTAACAAAATCGAGTGCACTATTTAAGGCAATAATTAGGAAAGGTTGAACCCTAACGAGCCGAGAAACCACTGCACTCGACACACCAACTTGATGCACAAAAAGTCAGTTTCAGATTATTTGGCTAGGAAATATGAGAACTCGGCCATCTAAGGTCGAGTTATTGACTCGAGCTGTGGCTATCATACATTGTTGACTTTATAGTGGACCTGACTCGAGTCAACGAGAGCTTGTAGCCTTTTTGCGGTGATGTACTGAGTGAGTGATGGCATCACAAGTTCTGGCGTATTAATTCATGATCCCCTATTGCTTTCACCCTTTTCACTTAAGTACATCACCTAAATTCCTTGGCCTTATAATTTAACCCCTCAGCTGAAATTCGCTCGCTTACTTACTAAACTTAATTAGTTGATCATCAAGATTAAGCCCACAGTAATTCACACCAAACCATCTCCATATATGTCAATATATTTCTTGCGGTTGTACATGGGACACTCACTGAAGGGACATGTGGAATGAGATACAGCTTCTACAAGGGTTGGTTGAATCAACTTGACTATGGTTGGTCGAGTGGACACTCGAGTTAACTAACCAAGGCTTCTAGATGGCAGAGTAAATGGACTCAGCCATTGTTTGGATGAGTTGGATTGTCGAGTTAAGCAATTATGTGGTCTAAATAAGCTAAATTTGAATGTGCGGAGGAGAATAGCGCAAGGACATGAGTAGTTGGGCGAGTGGGAGACAAGAAGGACATGTATCCTTTACTTTTGTCATAATTTTGAATGCCTTTGGATTGAATTTTGAATTAGAATTCAAGGACATGCACAGCCACCACCACTTCTATAAATACTCGACCATAGTTTCCCAATCCACACACTCTCATTGCACACTAAGTCTCTCTCTTTCTCTCCCTCTCTACAAAGCTTCTCTTTTGTTTAGCTCAGGTTTTAAGTGTACAACTCGACCGAGTTCAAGCGAGTCGTTGGGTCGAGTTCATGCGAAGACGGTTTATAGTTGGGTTGTTTTCTGTTCAGATATATAACTCGACCGAGTTCCGTTCGAGTTGCATCCTCGAGTTCACTATTCAACTGCGCTGAAACTTCTGCTTGCCTTCAATTCTTCTCTCTGTTTCTATGTCTGCTTTTTCATCTTGGCATGCACATAAGCTCTGTAATAAGGCCAAGGCAAAGAAAGAGACCGAAAGAACCGTTCTAGTGTAGAAACTTCCACAAATCCATCGGACAGTCCAAAAGATAGGAGGAGGAGTTTTGTAGCAAATCGAAAGCTGATACTTCAACAGGAAGGTGACAAGGAGGAAGAAGCCGCTGTTGAACTGAGCAGAGGAAGCGTAGGGGGACTATCTTGTCTTAAAACCGCCCAGCTGAGAAGTTAAGTTCCAGCTCTTTCACCGAGTCACTCCAAACAGCACTAGTAAGGCAACACAGGAGGAAAGAAAGACCATAGACCAGGTTGAGCAGATATGAACCAAGCGATACTTTGGAGGTGAAAGCTTGGAACTGATGGATAAAGGGAAAGAACCAGCTTCACCATCAGAAAATGAATGAGAAATAGCTACAGTGAGTGGAGAGTGTGCTGGGAATGAAGCGAACTATGAGGAAATGATGGATGTAGAGCCTCCACAGGCCCAATACCAGGAGGAACAATATGCTCAAGATGCTGGCTCAGAGAATGATAAGGTGAGGAACGAACCACAAACTGAAGTGCAGAAAACCGTAGCCGCCTTGATGAAAGGAGGATATACTAAGGAAGAAGCGTGGATAGTGTTTGAGGAAACACATTGTTAGCTGAGAGAGAAGGCGCTTATGAGGAAGGATAATCCGAACAGAGCTTATGCAGCACTATCGGCTATTTTTTTGTCTAAGTTTTCTAGATTTAGCATAGTTTTTGTCTCATTTCTCTAAATTTTCTAGATCTAGCATTATTTTTGTCTCATTTTCTTAAGAACATCTTTAAAGGAGATTAGAGAATAAACATTGAGATCCTTTTGGATGATCTATATTTTTGGGTCATTTCTTAATCTAATCAATGACTTCTTGTTTATTTCTCTAGTCTTTTTCATTATGCATTGCTTTTCTTACTTTTTTATTTTTGATTTGAACATGAGTGTGTAGTCTCTTGGAATGGTTTATGTTGTGGCTAGGTTTATGATGATTGATTGATGCTTAGGATTGTTAGATCCTCCTATCTAGGTATTTTTAATGCTTAATTCATCTTGATCACTTGAGTTATGTTGTTAGGAAAATTATCGCCTAAGAGGTGTTCGATGAAATTCTCGAATGCCTATTTTATGGCATTGATTGGTCATACTGGAGTTGTTTATAAAGAATTTTTGAGTCTTGATCTAACAAATGAGAGTTGAGTTGGGTTATTTCTCTTTAATAGTGATTAGTGCCATGAGAGTAGGCTAGTCTTGCTATCCATGTTGTGTTCCATGCCCTAGGTGGTGCATTCATGGTTTCCTTGTTGCATCATTCATCCATTTGCCTTGTCCCTAGATTGATTGTTATACATGCATTTTACCCCATTTCAGCGGCACAATTCATATCCATTCGCATTTATTCTCATCACATTCTCTGCATTTTAGAGTCCTTTAGGCTTTCATTGCATTCATTTAGCATGCACACTGCATTTGGAGCATCTCAGGTACCTTTGAGCCTATTTTAAGTATTTTTGGAGTGGATTTAGCACAAAGATTGCAAGGATCAGCTTAAGACTAAGTGCCTGAATAGAAGACCTTGCAAACTGAAAAATTCACACTCCTCCAAAGTTCAACTCGCCAGTCAGAGTGAAGAGTGCTAGTATCCTAAAGGCTGAAGACTCAAGCTCGCATGGAGACCAGCGAGTGTAGCAGAAGAACCAAGTTAAACTGCAAACTGAAGCAATTCACAGCCTGAACTCGCCTGGTGATCACCATAGCTGAGCTTATTGGAAATGCTAGTACCTTGAAGGCCAGAGTTCAATTTGCAGCCTGTGCTCGCCTGGTGACCCTGAAGCTGAGAATTTTGGATGTGGCTGAAGCTAAATGCTGAACTCGCCATTATGAACTCGCCAGTACCAGTCAAGCAGCACCCACACGACTTCATTATTTTGCTGACTCAGACTAGGGCTTTTATTTTGGGGATCTATAAATACTCTTTAGAACGAAAAAATGAAAANGATCTATAAATACTCTTTAGAACGAAAAAATGAAAAAACCTAGTTTTTACTCTTTTTGGCTAGACCTGAAGCAGTTTTCTCTTAGTTTTTGCTACTTTCATGTTGAATCTCTTTTGATACAATAAAAATATGAGTTTGTTTCTTTGTTGAAACTTGTTTATCTTTCTTTCCTCTTTCTAATTATGCACTTTATTTTAATTTCTAGGTTGATGCAATTGTTCATAGTTAGTGAGTAGATTACATTAGGGTTCTTGAGGGAATGAGTTAGATTAGTGCAGATCTAGGGAATTCCAGGCTTGCTTAAGGGTATTCATGTTTAGATCTCTTCAGTTTAGGTGGTCTTTATGCTTATTCCAACTTAGCTACTTGGAATCTGATGTTAGGCTTTCATACACCCAATACGTATTTGATGATATGCTTGAATGAGCTTAGTTCTTAGATTTACATTTCTAGCCTAAGAGATTAGTTGTCTAGAGTGTTAATTGGCCTGAATAAATTGTTTCTTCATGCTAATCTGAGTGTGTAATCACCAAAGAGATTTTGGTTAGGTCACATTTGGATTGAGATGTCTTGATCATGAGAATGGCTTGATTGTCTCTTATTGAATCTATTGCCTAGAGATCAGCTTGTTAGGTTGTTAAGCAAGCTATTGGAATCCTTAGTGAAGCGTTAGTCATTGATCTCACTCCTCAATAACCCCAATTTTTATCTTGTCTTTTTAGCTTGTTCGTTGCTCTGTTTAGTTTCCATTTCTCTGTTTCCTTATGCTCTTTTTTTTTGTTTCATGCTATAGCTCTATTTTCTACTGCTTTGTTTTGCATCTTGCTTATTTGTGATTTTGACGGAATCATTATTTAAGGATTGGCTTGGATTAGCTTAGTTCATTGCAATCATTAGTGTTAGCAACACACTTGTTGGTTCGATAACCCTTTATGCTACAGGTATTTGATAGCTGGGTGTAAAAACCTTGTTATCAATTGTCATTGCCTAAATCATTTGCCTTTATCATATTATCATTTGCTATTTTGCTCTCATTGCATTGTTTTCATTTTGATCTTGTTTGAAATTTTTTGTTGGCTTGGCTATGATTAGATGCATTTTCTTGTTCCTTGTTTTTGTTTGTTTTTTTTTTTTGTTTAATTTGAATAATTCTTATCTCTGATCACTCTAGATTAACATTGAGCTTGCATCCTTATTGTGTGACCTTAAATTCATTGTAGGATTCGAACCTCAAGTACATGCAACTACATAGTTTGTTGTGTATTTGTTGATTTAATTGCATGTTCGTCACCACTACAAAACGCAACATCAATTTCGCATCGTTGCCGAGGAGTTTTAGCGTTTGCCAATAGGTTTTAGGTTATAGTTGAGACTAGTGTTTGGTTACTTTTGTTATTTGCATTTGTCTTTTGTTGGTTTCCTTTGTTGTCTTTCTTGCATGTGTATTCAACTTTGGAGCTCCCAAGGACCTATTCTTGAGAATCTGGATATATTAGACTTGAGAGATCGACTAGAAGGTTAACAAACAAGAGATGGTTAAAAGAAAGAGAGGATTATCTCCATATATTGGGAATGAAGAACTTGAGAGTTCCTCCGTTTGAATGAGTACCTCCTTATGAGGATGTGAGTGGAGTTAGAGTGCAAAATAGGCCTCCCGATTTTGAGAAACCTTCGGTTAATACTAGGCCGATTGAAGCTTTTGATGAACCGAATCTTTGGGAAATTCGTTATGAAATCCCTACTCCAACAATAGCGGCTAATAACTTTGAGGTTAAGTCGAGCTTGATAAACATGGGCCCAAAACCAACAATACAATGGGTTACCACTTGATGAACCATTGGATCATTTGGATAGGTTTGAGAGGTTATGTAGAACGGTGAAGATGAATGGAGTTCATGAGGATGCTATCATGATGATACTTTTTCCGTTTTCACTTTGTAACAAAGCTTCTCAATGGGAAAGGAACATTCCTTCCGAGTTGGTTTCAACATGGGATATGGTGAAGAAGGAATTTATCACCAAGTTTTATCCGAAGCAAAAAATGGCTAAGCTTAGAAATGACATTTCAAGCTTCAAGTAAAGGAGTAAAGAGAACCTATATGAGGCTTGGGAAATAATAAAGGAGTACATCTGGTGTTGTCCACATTAAGGGATTCTGAAAGAGAATTTGCTTGGGATCTTCTACTGCGAAACTTTAGAGGATTATCGGAAAGCATTTGATACCGCAAGCTTCAGTAACTTCTCAAGTTTGACCGCGGCTCAAAGAGAGTAGCTAATCGAGAACTTGACTCAAAGTGAGGTATGCTACGGTGGGAATTATGATAGGTCAATTAGACATTCAGATTCAAGAGCCCAAAGGTATAAAGAGCTCAACGACAAGATCGACAAATTGAGCAAAATCTTCTTAATGAACCAAAAGTCGGTTAACTACATTGGTGAAGTTGGAATTGGACAACAAGTTGGACAAGAGATAGTTTATGAGGGGAGTGAAGTAGTTCAATAAGAATTTAGCTACTTGGGGAATCAACATAACTATCAATGGAATAGCTACAACAACCGACCCTACAATCAAAATCACTGGAACAACAACAACTTGTCTTATAGGAGCAACAATGTAGAGAATCCTCAAAACCAAAGGTATCCACCAAGACAACTGAACGCCAATTCGTTCCATCCATTTTAACCAAGGCCTTATGGAAATCAATCTCAAGGCCAAAACTGATGTAAGATCTGAGTGCTTCTACACAGTTGGTTGGTGGAGATTAGACAAAGGGAACCTAGTTGTGCGTCCTTTGTGAAATTAGCTTCTTGGAGAGTGAAGGTGGGATGAAGGCAGCCACAAAGAAGATGGAAGTCTCCTTGATGATGAAAGTGACTCAACAAACCAAGGTGAACCCGAAAAATGTTTGGCTGAAGTTGAAGTCTCCAAAGCAAATTAGACTAGCTAGGAGAATATGATGAAAGAACATGCAACTTTATTAATCTGAAGTGAAAAAGGTTACACAGCTGCAAGAGGACCTTATAAAGAGATCCTATCAGCTAGCCCTAAGGCACTTCAACAAGAAAGAAAAACAAACAAAAGGGTCTCGTCCCATAACAAACGTGAAACAAGAAAATATAAACTTTCGGCCTTACTTCACAAGTTGAAGTCCTGGTCCGACTTATTACAACGGAAATTAACCCTAATGGACTCTAAGAAACTCTAATCTAAGAGGCTGGAGTTGTTGGGCTTAATGGACCTGCAAAGAAGTTAAATATTGACACAAAACATACCTTATTGGACCAAATAAATGGCCAGGCCTTGTTGGTTGCATCAAGCTCAATCCTTGGATGTTCTTGGCCTTCTTTTTCAAGTTCTTGAATCTCTTGCTCATATTCTTGGTGCGTAATTTAATTCGAGTCCTTGTTCATCTCCGCTCCACCTCTTCTTAACACCTCCACTTGGCCCTTGTCAATCTTGGTGTTTTCCGGAATGTGCATTTCTCCTTCATTGCTCAAGGCATCAGCTACAACTTCTCCTAGTTATTCTCTCAGTTTTTGTGCTCAAGCTTGAGTCAATGGCTTATTTGGTTCAACTTGTTTGATGCCCTCATCATTCTCTCCCTCTTGAAGATGTTCTGTCATCGGTGCATCGTCGTTGTCCACATGAAATGGTGATAGGTCAGCAACATTAAAACTGGAGAAAATATTAAACTCACCTGGTAGCTCTAAGCAAACACCTTAGTGTTGGCATCTTGTCTAGGTAAGCTCGTGGAGGCAAAGGTGTGAGATCAATAGGCGTTAGAGTATTAAACCCATACCCAACCTCAAAGGGGGAAAACTTAGATGAAGAATGGTAAGCTCGGTTATAAGCAAATTCAATGAAAGTTAAACATGTCAACCAATTTTTTAAATTCTTACCAACCGTAGCTCTAAGTAAAGTTCCTAGAGTACGGTTTACCACTTCAGTTTGGTCGTCTGTCTGAGGGTGACACGTAGTGGAGAACAATAGTTTAGTGCCTAACTTCCTCCACAAAGTTCGCCAAAAATGGCTCATGAACTTGGCATCACGATCCGAGACTATGGTCCGCGGTATTCCATGCAAGCGCACCACCTCCTTGAAAAACAGATCAGCTATTTGAGAAGCATCATTGGTCTTGTCACATGGAATAAAGTCGGCCATCTTCGAGAAGCGATCTACCACCACAAAGATCGAATCCTTGTGCTTGATTTTTGGTAAACTAAGATAAAATCCATAGAAAGATCCTCCAATGGAGTGTTAGGAATAGGTAAAGGGAGATAAAAACCATGAGGGTGTGACCTTGCTTTAGCTTTGTAGCATGTGGCGCATTTGATACACAAACTTTTAACATCCTGCTTAAGGTATGGCCAAAAGAAGTGTTTGGCCACAACGGCTAAGGTTTTGTTGACACCAAAATGTCCCATTAATCTGCCACCATGAGCCTCTCGAAGAATGAGGTCATGGACAGAGCCTTGAGGAATACATAATCATTTCTCACAAAAAAAATACCCCTCATGAATGTAGAACGCCCCAAAAACTCCCTTAGCACATGCTTGGTAAATATTCCCAAAATCTGGGTCATCCTTGTAGGCAGCCTTGATATGCTCGAACCCCAAAACTTTAGCGTCCATGAAGGTGATAAGGGCGTGTCTTCTAGATAAGGCATCTGATACAACATTTTCCTTCCCATTCTTGTACTTGATTATATATGGAAAGGTCTCCACAAACTCGAACCATCTAGCATGTCTTTTCTTTAAATTTGTTTGGCCCTTTAAGTGCTTGAGTGTTTCATGGCCGGTGTGTATCACAAATTCCTTAGGAAGTAGATAATGTTGCCAAACTTCTAGACAACGGACCAATGCGTATAACTCCTTGTCATAGGTGGGATAGTTGAGAGTTGCTCCACTTAGCTTCTCACTAAATAAGGGTATTGGACGCTTGTTTTGTGTCAGCACAGCTCCTATTCCCAACCCGGAGGCATCACACTCTACTTCAAAGGTTTTCTCAAAATTTGGCAAAGCTAGAACCGGTGCTTGGGTGAGGTGCGTCTTCAATTCAGCAAACGCCTTAGATTGTGGCTCTCCCTATAAGAATGGTACATCGTCTTGATCACAGAAGTAAGTGGTGCTGCTATGGTGCTGAAGTCTTTGACGAACCGTCGATAGAAACTTCCAAACCATGAAAGCTTCTCACTTGTCCGATTGTTGTTGGTGTTGGCCAATCCTCTATTGTTTTGATATTTTCTTGGTCAACTCTAATTCCATGTGAACTTATAACAAAGCCTAAAAATACAAGATCATTAGTGAGGTGCACTTCTTAAGGTTCGCATAAAGACCTTGTCGAAGAGTCTCTAGTACTTGCTTAAAGTGTGATACATGGTCCGATAAATTAGAACTATATGTCAAGATATCATCGAAATAAACCACAATGAACTTACTAATGTAGGCTCTTAGAAAATGGTTCATGAGCCTCATGAAAGTGCTTGGCGCATTAGTTAAACCAAACGGCATCACAAGCCATTCGTATAACCATTGTTTCATTTTGAATGTCGTCTTCCATTCATCACCCTCTTTCATTCATACTTGGTGGTAACCACTCTTGAGATCTACCTTTGATAAAATATTTACACCATTTAGCTCATCCAACATGTCATCTAAGCGGGGAATTAGGTGTCGGTACTTGATGGTGATGTTGTTGATGGCGCGATAGTCCATGCATATTCACCATGCTTCGTCCTTCTTTGGTACAAGCAGAACTAGAACTGCACATGGACTCAAGCTCTCTCGATGGACCCTTTGGTCATAAGATCTTGCACTTGCTTTTCTAGCTCATTTGCTTCTTCTAGATTCACCCTATAGGATGGCCGGTTTGGAAGGGCAGATCCGGGTACCAAATCAATTTGGTGTTCTATCCCTCGGTAAGGAGGTGGACTGGGCGGTAATTCCTCCGGGAAAACATCCTTGAAGAACTCAAGTAGTTGAGCTATCTCACGAGGGTAATTTGTATTGTTCATGACTAAGAAATACTTTCTTTGAAGATCATTAGTAGCACGGGTTGTTTAGACTATAAAGCTTTACCAATAATAGAAGGTGGAACAAGGAGGTTAGTCTTACTTACCTTCTCGGCCTGACTCATTTTCATTTGAGGGTCATGGACTTGGGCGGGGGTGAGAGGAGCAAGTTTAAACTTGCGTTTCTCGTGTGTGAAGGAATAGAAGTTCGTCCGACCGTCATGTATAGCCACCTTGTCGAATTTCCATGGCCTCCCAAGCATAATATAGCTAGCTTGCATTAGTACTACGTCACAAAAGACTTGATCTTGATACTTTCCAATGCTAAATGGTTGTTCGGCGATTTTGAGCTCCTTTTTATCATTAAGCCACCGTAGGCGATAGGGTCTTGGGTGCTTGGTGGTTTTGAGACCTAGTTTTTCTACCATAGATCTGCTAGCCACGTTAGTAAAAGAACCTCCATTAATAATGAGACTACATACCTTGTTGTGGACAGTACACCTCATATGAAAAATGTTCTCTCATTTCATTGTCTTTTTCAGTCCTATCATGAAGCTTAAAACTCGTCAGGCCACAAGAATGTCTTCCACGTCTGGATAAGCTACCATTTCCTCCTCATCAACTTCCATTTCATCTTATGATTTGTAGTCTCCACTGGCGGTGATGAGCATAGCCTTTCGATTGGGCCATTCCCGAGCCATATAACCACGACCCTAGCATTTAAAATAAACGATATCACGGGTTCTAGATGTATATGAACGTTTTCTTACCTCCATCCGTGGATTCTTAAGTGGTTCAGGTTTGGTCCTTTTAAACTGTGATTCGTTCTCAATTCTCTTACCTTTGTATTGTGGTTTGGGGATGGGTGCACTCCGTGTGGTGTTGGCTTTAGATTGAGTGGTGGCAGCATTCTTCTTCTTAATGTGCTGCTCCGCTTGTATAGAAAAGTGCAGTAACTTTCGCAAGTCATGGTACGGTTGTCGTTCAACCTTTTTTGAGATGCAGTCTTGTAATCCATCTAGAAATTGGGCCATGAGGTTTTCCTCCGATTCCTTGGTCTCCAAATGATTCTTGAGACTCTCAAATTCTTCAAAGTACTCCTCTACTGACCTATTTCCCTGCACCAACTTACGAAATCTCTTTTGTAAATCTCTATGAAAATATGGAGGTACGTATCTTCTACGGAGTTGGAACTTCATTTCCTCCCAAGTCGCGATCTGTCCGTAGTGGTGTCTTCTTCTTTCTGCTACTTTACAGTCCCACCAAGAAAATGCATTCTCCATGAGCTTAGCAGCAGCAAATCCAACCTGCTTGTAATCGGCGTAGTGGTAGCACTCAAAGATATACTTCATACGCTTCTCCCAATCCAAAAATATTGAGGGCTTGTAGTTGGTTTTGGATTTATGCGTGAGTTTCAGCCAATCCCGGTGTGACCTCATTGTTATCTCCCATCTCGTGCTACAAATAAAAGAAAATAGAAAAAAAAATTTTGTAAAGTCCAAAAACGTGGACACAAAGTAAGTTACACAAAAGGAAAGAACACAAGAGACACACGAAACCCTAGAGGCCACACGGTTCTGAAACCTAGCTCTTCTTCTTCTACACGAGACTTAACATAAACTCGAAAGAACAGAAAAATTAATTGGAACTATATCAAACTAATACGACTTCAAACAAGGACCAATTGATAATTGAAGCAATCAGAACTAACGACACAAAAATAAAAGGCAAATGAACTTAAAACTTAGAGTAGATAATGAAAGTGATAGAAGGATAGGTACAACCTAGCAGGAAACTTCAGCTCTGATACCAAATGATATAAGATCCGAGTGCTTCTACGTGGATGGTTTGTGGAGATTAGACAAAGGGAACCTAGTTGTGCGTCTTTTGTGAAATCGGCTTCTCGGGGAGTGAAGGTGGGATGAACACAGCCACAAAGAGGATGAAAATCTGCCTGATGATGCAAGTGACTCAACAAACAATTGGGAACCCGCGTAAGTTTGGTTGAAGTTGAAGTCTCCAAAGCAAATTTGACTAGCTAGGAGAATATGATAGAAGAACGTGCAACTTTATTAATATGAAGTGAAAAAGGTTACACGGCTGCAAGGAGAGCTTATAAAGAGATCCTATCAGCTACCCCTAAGGGCGACTCAACAAGAAAGAGAAACAAACAAAAGGGTTTCGGCCCATAACAAACGTGAAACAAGAATGTAGAAACTTTCGGCCTTACTTCACAATTTGAAGTCTTGGTCCGACTTATTACAAAGGAAATTAACCCTAATGGACTCTAAGACACTTTAATCTAAGAGGATGGAGTTGTTGGGCTTGATGGACCTGAAAAGAAGTTAAGTATTGACACAAAACATACCTTATTAGGTCGGATAAATGGCCATGCCTTGTTGGTTGCGTCAAGCTCAAGCCTTGGACGTTCTTGGCCTTCCTATTCAAGTTCTTGAATCTCTTTCTCATATTTCTGGTGTGTAATATGATTTGAGTCCTTGTTCATCTTGGCTCCACTTCTTGTTGACACCTTCACTTGGCCCTTGTCGATCTTGGTGCTGTCCGAAATGTGCATTTCTCCTTCATTGCTAAAGGCATCAGCTACAACTTCTCCTAGTTGTTCTCTCAGTTTTCGTGCTCTAGCTTGAGTCAATGGCTTATTTGGTTCAAATGGTTTGATGCCCTCATCAAAAATAATCAATGGAGACCACAAGGTGGATCTCAACCACCGAATACTACAAATCCGAGACCTTAGAGACCACCAAGGAGTGAAAATTATCCTAGACCCCAATATAGTGAAGAAGTTGACATGAAGGTCATGTTAAAGCAAATAGTTGAGGGTTAACCAAAGGGATAACAAGAAACTATGAAAGGTTAGACAAGATAGAGAGTAAAGTGGATTTGCATTACAACGAGTCATTGAACAAGTTTAGTGACATTTATTCTCACTTGAAGAACTTGGACAATCAAGTTTCTCAAATAGCATCAACAAGTCAAAAGCCACAAGGAAAACTTCTCGGAAAAGCCGAGCAAAATCCGAAAGAGTATTGCAATGTGATTAACTCTAATGATGATAAGCAAAGAGATCTAGAGGAACTTTCATAGGCTCTTTATGGAAAAGATAAGGAATATGACGATGGGGTTATAGCTTGCAAGGAAGAGGATGAAAGGATTGATGATAGTAAGAGACTAAAGAAGGTTGAAGCTTTGTTAAAGAGGGTTGTCAAGGAAGAGATTGCTGCCACGATTGTTAAGGTTAAGGAGCTTGAAGAGATCGATTTGAAGAAGGGTAAAGAGGTTGAGTTAAATGAAGAGGCTGCATTGAAGATGGTTGTGAAGGTTGAGAAAATCGACAAATGTGAGGAGATTGTTGCTAGTGTTGAGAAGGGAGCTTCAAGGAAAATTCAAGATAAGGTTGAGAAGAATTCGGTTGAAAAGCTAAGAGTTTTAATTATTAAAGCCACTGTTGATAAGGAAATTGGTGCAAAAAGAGTCGAGAAGATGGCTAAAACCAAAGAGCATTCTCCTTATGTACCGCCACTTCCATTTCCGGCGCGAGTTTTAACTCAAGCTTGAAAGAGTGTGGTTTTCAAATTCAAAGGGAACATAAGCATGATTGGAGTTCCTATGCCTAATGTTGAGAATCTACACTCCATTCCGGTTCAAGTTCGATTTATCAAGGATACTTTAGTAAACCGAGAAAAGGCTGAGGAGTTATTGGCTAATGGAGGGGAAGTTGACCCTAGTCCACCGGAAACGAAGGTGTTACTTAAAGAAGAAGACCAAGGGATGTTTGTAATTCCTTGCACCCTTGGAGATTTGTGTTTAACGATGCTTTATGTGACTCTGGAGCTAGCATCAATGTTTTGTCTTTAGACATTGTGGAGAAGTGATAACAAGGTTTTACAACCTTTCTGTGTTATCAAATCCTCGTAGTACTTGAGGTATCAAACCAAATAAGAATGTTGATAGCACTAAGGGTATTCTTAGGCTATCTAATTCAAGTGTAGTCTAATCAAAGCTAGAAGATTCAAGCAGACAAAATAGAGTAGGCTAGAAACAGAGCATGAACAATAAAAATAGAGCAATGGAAAGGAAAACAGAGCAACAACTACAATCGAAATGCAAGTGATTAAGCTAAGTTATAAACGAACTAAGGAGGGGTCTTGAGGAGTAAGGGTCATCGATCTCAACAGTCCTAGTGACTAATCACCTATCCAACAACCTAATGGATGATCTCTAAGCCATTGATAACAACAGCAATCAGAATCACTCTCATGAATTCTAACATTTTCTTAGCTATAGTCAAAGCCATTCTCATGGTGACTACAGCAAGGAAAGCATTAAGTAGTATCTATCTAGCCTAACCAGCACCTTAAGCATCTAATCTCTTAGGCAAAAGGAGCAGATTCCAACTTTAGGTTCTATCTAGTATTTCTACAAACACCTTGTGAGCACAAATGCATGAGATCAGATTTCAAATGGCCAGAATGA
>OVAX01003480.1:0-19385 GCA_900406405.1 Lepidium africanum | reverse complement strand
AGTTGAGGGCTTAGGTCTCTCTAGTTGGTTTAGAGTCTTTCAACTCTGATCAATAGAGTTGCGGGTACCTGAAATTACCTTAATTTGCCGGATTTATTTTCTTTTTTGACNGTACCTGAAATTACCTTAATTTGCCGGATTTATTTTCTTTTTTGACTTTTCTTTCCTTTTCTTATTGCACAAGGCAAGCTACACACAAGAACAAGTTAAACCTAATACCTCCAAAGCTCTCCGCCGACTATAGTTTGATGTGGTCTGGATCGGTGCTTAACGGTGTATTGTTTTTACGAAATCTCCTACTTTGTTTACGAAGATCTTTGCTGTGGTTATCTAGATCATGACTACTTGACAGAAGCGAGTGTGTTCAGGGGATGTCTTTGGATCAAGCGATGAAGGTGATGAAACTCGATGATAAGAAACCAATTAAACTACGTATGATTCCTAAGGCATGTAGCATAGAGAGGAACAAGTGCACCATAATGGGCAGACTGTTAAATCCAAGAAGCCAACGAATGTCTGGTTTTATTCATGACATGCCACGAGTTTGGCATGTTTATGAACGTTGCAAAGCTTATGCCTTATCAGATGAGAAATTCCAGTTCGTTTTTGACTACGAGAACGATCTTTTTTCAGTCCTTGAAGCAGGGGCGTGGACTTATGAAGATTGGAGTATTGTAATTGAGAGGTGGGAGGAGAAACCGGATGCAAACTATTTGCAATTCATCCCCGTTTGGGTAAGGATGCGTGATGTGCCTTTGGAATATTATGATGTTGATGCATTGACTGAGATGGCGGGTTGCTTGGGAAGAGTAATGGAACTGGTCTTCGATCCTCGTAAACCACAAAGTAAAGGCTACATTCGGGTTCGAATCAAGATGGATGTGTCGAGACCTGTGAAAGGTTCACAAGAGTTTGAACTTCCTTCTGGAGATGTGGTAGTGGTTGAATTTGAATACGAAAGAATCCAAAAACGGTGCTATCATTGTCAGCGTTTGACTCACGATAGAGTGAGATGCCCTTTTGTTCCCTCTAACCGGCAGCTTGCTGCAACGGTGGAGACTGGTCCCAAACTGAATAAGGAAAAATACCTTAAGGAGGGTGACCCTCTTCTTGGCGTTCTCACAGAAAGTGATGTTGGTAGTGATGAAAATACCGGAAGACCAAGAATTGCTGAGGATGTTTTAAACGTTCTTCACAATTATATGTCTGTACAAGATCCAGCAGAGAAAGAAGCAAGACGGGATAGAATCAGGCGAAAGGTGTGGAAACTAGATGGTAATGTTCAGGATCAGAATTGGCACCTGCGCTTGGAGGCTCCACCTACGGTACATTCAGAAGTTGATAAAGGCAAAGGCTTGGTGTTCGACTTCACAGAACAGTCATCGGAGCCGCGTGCTGAATCTAAGTTGTTGGCCGCGTCCTTCAAGGCTGCAAGGGCTCATGTCTCTGGAACTCAAGGTCTCACACAGAGGAAAAATGTTGATTTTCATAATGATCATATACCTAACCCAACGGTTTTAAACATTGGTGATAATAGTGGTGAATACTTCGGGGTTAGGAATATGTCTAATCGGATTCGGAAACAATCTAGCAAATGGAAGAGACAACAATACAAGAAGAAAACCAACGGTTGGAGATGGATGGTTTTAAAGTGGCAAAAAGACTTAATATCGAGGTGGTTCCGAATGAGGAACCACCAGAGTCAAGATGAGCATACTAGCTTGGAATTGTCAAGATTTGGGGAGTACCTTGACAATTCAAACACTAAGGGAATTGAGGTGTTCTCATTTTCCTGATATGATGTTTCTTATGAAAACGAAAAACCCCATCGGTTACGTTTTGAAGTTACAAGAATCTTTGGGTTATAATCGGGCACACATAGTGAAACCTTTTAGCTTGAGCGGAGGTCTAGCATTATTCTGGAAATCTTCCTATGATGTTTTAGTTTTATCTTCGAATAAACATGTAATCGATACCGAAGTTAAAATCGATTCAATTGATTTCTTTGTTTCATTTGTTTATAGTTCGCCGGAACGAGTTAATAGACAATTGGTATGGGATGAATTAGTAGAACTTGGTTGCAGACGTGATGAGGCATGGCTTATTGTTGGGGACCTGAATGAGATTGCTAATAACTAAGAAAATATTGGTGGACCACAACGAGCAGATGCTTCCTTCTGAGACTTTTGCAACCTGATCTCGGATTGCCGATTAAGAAATTTTGAGCATCATGGGAATTTTCTATCATGGATGGGAAGAAGAGGTGATATACAATGTAGATTGGATAGAGATATATGTAACACGGCTTGGTTACACAAATGGCCAAGAGCACAATATATATTTAGCAAGAATTGGATCTGACCATTCTCCAATCTTGGTCAAGTACATGGGCGATAACATTGTTAAAAAAGGTAGGTTTACCTTTGATAAAAGATGTTTATCAAGATTTGGAGTTAAGGAGGTAGTGACTTATAGTTGACGTGATCGACCATCTGGTGTGGAGGAAGACCTTTTGACTAAGTTAGCAAGGTGTAGGAAAGATTTTTTAAAGTGAAAAAAGGGCGCCAATAGTAATTCTCAGGAACAGATTCTGAAGTTGAAAAGTGCCTTGGAATTGGAAAAAGACACAGCCATGTTGGACCACGATATGTGACATTAAATCAAAGCTTGCTCAAGCTTATGGTGATGAAAAAGCATATTGGAAACAGAAATGTCGAGAATCATGGTTAAAAGAAAGAGATCAAAATACCAAGTTTTTCCATGGATGTGTCCAACAACGAAGAGCATAAAATGATATCACCTCCTTGATCAATGAAATGGTGATGAGAGTTTTGTGGAAGGTTCTAAGGCTGAGATAGTCGTGGAGTATTTAGATCACTTTTCACGTCATCATATTCATCTAACACGGAGGAACTCCTTGATGGATGGTTCCACGTGTGACTGATGAAATGAATGCTTTGCACACTAAGTCGGTGACAAATGAGGAAATAACACCGGCTGCCTTTAGCATCAAGAGTCATAAAGCCCCTGGTGCTGATGGTATGACAGGAGCTTTTTTCCAACATTATTGGAATATTGTAAGTGAGCAAGTGATTAAAAAAGTACATGGTTTTTTTGATATCAGTATTATTCCTCAAGACTGGAATTAGACACAGCTGTGTCTTTTGCCGAAGGTTTCAAATCCTAGAAGAATGACAGATATTAGGCCTATAAGTCTATTCTCAGTGGCTTATAAGATCGTGTCAAGAGTTATGAGTAATCGGCTTAAGCAGTGCTTATCGTTTCTAATCTCTAACACACAAGGAGCATTTGTGGCTGGTAGGCTTATTTCTGACAACATCCTCATTTCCTATGAGATGGTACATGCACTTAATACGAATCAAAGATGCGAAAGAGATTACATGATGATCAAGACCGATATGTCTAAAGCATACGATAGGGTGGAATGGCCTTTTTTGGAGGCGTTATTCAAGAAGATGGGTTTCATGATGATCAAGACCGATATGTCTAAAGCATACTTGTTATCCTGATCCAAAACTTGCCTGTTTAGGTTGCTAGATGAAATCCGAAAAACAGGATTAGGTTTAAATCGTTGACTTCATTCTCCTCATGAGTCTGTCTTCTTACGTAATTGCATTCGTTGTGTTGCTCTGTTTAGCTTTGATTTCTCTGTTTTCTATCTTGATACTCTGTTTTGCATTTCTTCTTAGTTTTATTGTTTCAGTTAGATAGTCACCCCCTCAGGATGACTTTTTCTACTTGCTTTCTTTAGTTGATTGTGACAGAATCGCTTGAATTGATTAATTTTGCTTGGATTAGATAGCCATCCATAACCTGAATGTTAGCAGCTCACTTTGGTTCGACAACCTTATATACTATAAGGATTTGATAACTTGACATCAAAAATCTTGTTATCATCTATCAGGTATGAAGATAACTAGGGATTGTCCATCAATACAACAACTATTGTTTGCAGACGATAGTGTGTTTTTATGCAAAGCCATATTTGCAGAATGTAGAGTGCTTTTACATTGTTTGAAGTTGTATGGAGAAGCATCAGGACAAGTCATTAATTTCACCATGTCTTCAATAACGTTTGGCAAGAAGGTTGATGACATCATGAGACGTGCACTGGGTTGTACACAGGAATTACGAATGTTGGAGGTGATGGCAAATATTTGGGCTTACCGAAATGCCTAAACGGGTCAAGACGTGAAATCTTGGCTTTCATCACCGAGCGTTTAAAGAACAAGCTAAATGGTTGGTTCTCGAGATCTTTGTCTTTGGGGGAAAAGAAATATTGATTAAATCAATAGCTATCTCTTTATCCATTTATACGATGTCTTGCTTCCACCTTACTAAGCACCAATGTTAGAAGCTTACTAGTGTGATATCAAGCTTTTGGTGGAACAGTACTGAAGATAAGAAGAAGGTACATTAAGTGTCTTGGCAGAAGATGTGTAAACCGAAAGATAAAGGAGGCTTAGGATTCAAAGAATCGAAGAATTCAATCAAAGTTTACTCGCAAAACAAGCTTGAAGATTCTTATCAGACCCACAAAGTTTAATAACACGACTTTATAAAGGTTGATATTATCCGAATTCTAATGTTTTGGATACAAGAGTTGGTTCTCGTCTATCTTATGGATGGAGGATTATTTGCCATGGCCAGTCTTTGTTGGAACGTTTTATTATTAAGTCGATAGGTGATGGTAGAAGCACAAGAGTATGGTTAGACAAGTGGGTGTTAGATGGTGTACCAAGAAGACCGATCAACAAGGAGATGAACATCGATTTAAACGTTATGGTCGCTGATTTAAGCGTATATGAGCAGCTTTTAGTCGTGGGTGAACCAGATGGATAGCAGGCCTTGGCCCCTCTTTATATGATGGATTGCTAGAAGAGAGTCTCTGATTGAACGTTCTATGCATTTGTAAAGGCTTTGTGACGAGATATTTGGTCCTTCCAAATGAAGTACACTGTAGCTTGTACTACTAGTTTCTTGAGAGTTGAAGGAGAGTTCATCGAATGTCCCAGCAGCAATGAGACCATAGAGTTCTAGTGAGCAAATCCCACTCTTGAAAATTTTAGCTTTCACAATATCTGATTCCAAATTTCCAGTGCAAAGGAGCATTGGAGGAATATATGGTCTTTGGTCTCTTGATGAGCATTGCAAAAGGAGCAGGATGTGTCAATCGTGACTTCCCATGATGCAAGCCTTGTTTTCACCAAGAGGCGGTCTAGATGAGATATTCAAAAGTGGAAAGAATGCTTCGGGATGTTGTGCTTGAACCATATCGTTGTTCTCCAAGATTTTTTTGTGGTAGAAGTCATTATCGCTTCCCAAGTTAACTTAGTGCTGAATAGAGATTTCCTATGTGAAGCCTCACCTTAAAGATAGGAGTCAAGTCTGTGAGATTCATAAGGGAGTATGTGCCTTGAAAGCACTTGCTGCAAAGCAAGAATTTGCTGGTTTCTGTCCGTGATGGCATTATCCAGCTCCCATTTCTCACAGCCTCCTTAACAGTTGCTTGTAATGGAATACCAAGGTTAGAAGGACATGTGGCACCTAGAAATTTTATTTGTGGACCTAATTATGACCAATTGTCAAACCAATAGCTAGGTGACGCACCATTGGCTACTTCACAGGCAACAAGTGGCATTGCTTCATGTCTGAGAGCTAGAATTGCACACCAAACCCATGATTGAGTCGGCTTTGGAGAAACTGACCAGATGCTTTGCTTTTTCAAGTAGTGAGTTTTCATCCAAGCTACCTACAAGGACCATTTCTGAGGATAAGAGTAACCATAGTAGTTTAAGATTCAAAGCTTTGCTCTAGATTTGTAAGTTTTTCAACCCCAATCCTCCTTCAGCGTTTGGGAGGCAAACTTGTTTCCGTGCTACCTTTACCCTTGCTTTTTGATCGATTTTCCCAGACCACAAGAACTTGCTACACATAATTTCGATCATTTTAATGCAACCCTTAGGGATTATGAAAGCTGAGGCCCAAAAGTTAATGTGGGTGTAAACAACTGCACTTATAAGTTGTAGTCTACCGGTGAATGAGAGTAACTTAGAACGCCAGGTCGAGAATCTAGCTGCTATCTGATCAATAAGGGGATTGAAGTCTGAGCTCCTCAATCTACGATGAAGCAGAGGGAGGCCTAGGTACTGGACTGGAAGGGACCAAAGTTGGAACCCAAGCGAAGCAGCATGTGTAGCGTCGCCATTAGTAAGATATAGTATTGATTTGTCACTGTTCATTTGAAGCCCAGATAGCCACTTGAATCTGTCCAACACATCTACTATTTGCCGTAAGGAGTTCGAAGAACCTTCAGATCGTTTGTGAAGGCTAAGTGAGTAATGATGAGATTTTTCCCAAGAGGGTGATAGCAGATGCAACCATCTATGTAACTAGTTGAGAGCATCACAGAGAGTACTTCCATTGCTATGACGAACAAAGGAGAGAGTGGATCTCCGTGTCTAAGACCTTGTTTTCCTTGGAAAAACCACAAGGTTCTCTGTTTATATTTATAGAGAACGACGTTATCGTAATATATTGTTCTAACCAGCCAATAAATCTCGCTGGTAAGCCCATCTCCAGCAACACAATAAGCAGAAAATCCCATCTCACAAAATCAAAGGCTTTTCTCAAGTCCACTTTTAACATACCTCTTCTTGAACTATTTGCATGGGCAGATCCTTGGCACATCTCAGTTGGAAGAAGTGCATTCTCAACTAATAAGCGTCCCTTTACGAATGCCGATTGGTTGTTAGCGATGACATGTGGGAGAACTCTTTGTAGCCACCGAGCTAGAATTTTTGAGATGACTTTATTTATGGCATTACATCAAGATATGGGTCTAAATTCCCCCACTTTATAAGCTCCAATTCGCTTGGGAATCAATGTGATAGTAGTAGCATTAAACTGTTTTAGTAGTCTACCTGATCTGAAGTATTCAAGAACCGCATTAAAGACTTTAGTGCCTATAATCTCCTAGGAAACTCTAAAGAATTCTCCTGTGTAACCATCGGGTCATTGGGGACTTGTTAGGAGGAAGAGCCCAAAATTCCCTTTTAACATTTGTTGGTGTGACTTCAGCATTTAATTCCTGATACAGATTTAAGGGACAGATGAATGAGATTATTTCTCAAACCTGGGAAATTTCCTCCTGCTGCAAAGGTGGCTGCTGAGAACCAAGTAAGCCCTGATATAAACTTATACAATGTGTTTGAATGTCAGATTGGGATTCAAGTCTTTCACTAGTAGGAGTTAACAAGTAATGGATCTAATTCACTACACGCCTAGAGGAGACAACCCGATGGAAAAAGGCAGTGTTCATGTCCTCATGCTCAACCCAAGATACTCTCGCTCTTTGTCTAAGGAAATATTCTTCCGCATCAGCAAGGTTATACCAATAAAGACGAGCATAATGTTCTCTTGTGGTAGCAAGTCTTGAGGGGTTTGATAACAATTGATTTTGGCATTATAAATGGTTGTATGCCTCCAAGGTTCGATATTCTATGTTTGAGAAGTGTTTTTTGTTAAACTAGCGGATTACTGCCTTCAATGATCTCAGTTTCTTTGCCAAAGAAAACTGATCAGAACCAACAAAGTATTGGGAATTCCAATGGTGGAATATAGTAGGAAGCATATATGGGTGCTGCAGCAGGAATTGAGAGACGATGAAATGTCGCTTACCATGCTTCTTGTGCCGACTCTGGATGAGAATCGGGCAATGATCTGAGAAGGCATGAGACTCGAAAGTTGCATAATAGTAAGGAAACTGAAGTTGCCACTGCTCATTTACAAGAGCTCTATCCAATTTCTTCGCAACAAGACTATTGATCTGACTATTCCACCATGTGTACTAATTCCCACAAATTGACAAATCCTGATGGTCTGCGTCTGCAAGGCAATCACAAAATTCATGCATTCCTTGTTAGATCCTATTTCCCCCTGCTGAGTGTTCTGTTGGACTCAAGGTTTGGTTGAAGTCCTCTAACACAATCCAAAGCTTAGTAAGCAACCACTTGTGCTAGCAATCAGACCTATCTCATCCCATAGCTCTCTGTACCTGTAGTTTTTAGCATACACAAAAGACACCACAATCTCCTAATCTAGCTGAGGAAGTTTCACAACACATGTAATCATTTGCCTCGATTTAGTAAATATAAAGAGGCGAACAAAATCCTTCCAGATAACCCAAATCCTCCCCAAAGTAGCAAACTCATAATTCGCTTCAAGGTGTCAATTCTGAAAAACTGATTGAAAAATCTGAGAAGACTTGGGTTGCTTGACCCTCGTCTCTAAAATACTACCAAAACACAGCTTGAACTGCCGTAGCCATTTCCTACAACTCCTCTGCTTTACAATGTGGTTAAACCCACGAGTATTCCAACAAAAAATATCTGGGATCATAACTAATGTTTTGTTTTCCGCTCTTTCCTTGAAAGAACCTTTTCTTGTCGGTGCTGCTTCTTTGTTAAGAGAACAAGAAGACGAAGGTCCTCTACTGGGTTATGATCATCATCAAAAGGAGATTCCAATGAAGAGGATTCCTCTGGAGACTTTGTGTTTGAAGAGGATGGGGCAGAAATTGGTTCTTTGCCCTTGCCTTTAGCATGACGTGGCTTCTATGGGAGATGGAGAGGGGGATTAAGATCGATTAACAGGTCAACTCGATCACTTTTATCCTCAGGTGTGGACTGCGAAGGTAGGTCCTTAAGTGGGGCACGCTCATATTTAGGTGAGTGGGAAGCCCGTCTTCGAGAAGAGTGTCGTTTAGGTAGGAGTTTCTCCTCTTGTTTATGATTCCTTCTTGCAGTCTTGTTAGTGCCTCTACGGTAATCTGCCACAGTATGAGTAGTAGATTTGCAGATTTCGCTAAGAATTGGTGCTGTTGGGCACCTTTTAATGGTGTGTCCGATTTCGTGACAATGTGAGCAAGTGTGCGGAAGCTAGGGACTGGAGACATCAAGCCTAGTGAGTTCTCCTGTTTCTAGTTCGGTAAAGAGAACTTCGGGCACAAGCTTTGTAATGTCTACTACTGTCAACACTTTGGCAACCTCAAGATCGATTAAATTAGCAGTGGAAGGGTGTAGGGAAATGGGTCTCCAACTGGACTTGCAACTTGCTCGATTACAGATTAGGAGAAAAACTGAGCTGGTAATCCCTAGAATTCAAGCCACACAGGTGCTTCACGCAACTCCGGCTTGTAAGGCGACATAACTGGCTCCCAATTGGTTACAAACATGGTTTGTCCATCTATTTCCCACACTCCTTGGGCTATCACTTGCTTCTTAGTTGCAGCACAGAGGATTTTTATGAGTACAGATTTTGGTCTCTGCTTTGAAATTGTAATATCACGTATGTTTCTGCTCCAGATTCAGTTGATAATACCGTGGAGAGCTCCTTTAGGTGGGAGGTTGTGGTGAAACCTGACCCAATATGAAATCCTTCCACCTTTCCTTGTTCTGGACCAAAATAGAACTCGGTAGCGTGACACATAACTCTCTGGAAGGTAAAGTGTTGGAGGATCCTTTCTTAGACATTTTGTTGGAGGAACCAACGAGTAAGTCTTTCCAAGAGGGTTTTGAGATATTCAAAGGGAGAGACAGAGTTAGGTATCTAAGGTGTTGTACCCGCAGCATCAACAGGACCAAAAACAGGGGGTTTTGGGCAATAATAGCAGAGGAAGCAAGGTTCAGCTGGGAATTTGGTTTCTCGAGCTCCGTTGGTGAGGATTTTTGCTTTTACCGGTGGCGACTCCGAATGGAGTGGTGAAGACACCGATTCAGAAAGGGATAGAGGGTGATTTACTTTAGAGGGTGAAAGGTTAGGATCTTTGGCTTTTTTCTTGTGACCCATCGGACCGGAGGGGGAGGTTGCCGCCGAGATCGGCAACGGCTGGGAAGAAGGAAAAGGGGGCAACTCGCTCTCTCATAGACTCTCTCCATACAACGTTCTTTTTCCCTCTTATCTCGTGCCTCAGTAAAGAAAATGTTGCTTACTTCACAGAGTTCATCTTCTCCAACAATACAAAAAGGAATGATTTTTGCTCCACATTTAGAAGCGATCCTTACAAACTCGGAACGTTCTAGCCAAAACAACTTGTATTCTTCACCCTGTAAAAGTATCTATAGATACAAAACCTCAAAATTTAACAAGGCCAAATATAGAAAATCTAATCATCATCACCTTTCTATGAAAGGCTTCACGGACACCTCTAGGATACAAGGCTATGTGAGCCTTGGAACGAAGTAGTTTGTAGTTTGCCTATCAGGGAGTTTCGAGCCAATTTTTTTAGTACACATCAATGGATGTGCAAGTCCTCGTAACAGAATGCCCCTCTCTTTCAAGAAATGAACAACTGATGCATGCAAATCCATACCAAGCAACATGTGATTGCCGACATAAAGAATCGGTCCCTCTGCAGGTATTCCTGCAAGTGATCTTACTACTGCACCATGTTCTAGGGTTGAGAGATATACTGGGGAGGTTGTAGCCGTTAGAAATCTGGACCAGTGAAAATGAATGAGAATAATACTTTAGTACTTGCTTACAGTAGCAGAAGCACATATTCTGTTCTAGCTAAGCAGAGATATATAATATATATTCACTAAAGTTAAGTCAGGAAAGCGTTTGATTCAGCAAATAGACACTTGGTTGCATATGTGACATGAGGATATAGATGCATCAAGTGAGTCCTTATATCTTTGTGACTCTTCATATTCTTTGAACTCAAATGGAGTAGGCAAGATGTAATCTGAAATGTAATCAAGGGATTTCGCACGTCGATAATAATACGCACACTTGATGATTGTCACCAGATCTACTCCATCCTCCTAGAGTGAGATAAAATAGATTAATTGAGCTGTAGATTATCATATATATATATATATCTGAAAGTTTCCTGTGCCAAATCTGATACAGGAATTTTTCACTTATTATAATTCGTAGAGACTAGATTTGCTGGTGAATTTATTGAGTTAGAATATCAAATACAGAAGATATATTAACTACGAAATTGAAAGCCACCAACTTACTAACACAAGGAAAACTTATTGCATCAGGGGAAAGAGCACTTTACCATGAAGAGGAACTGTCCGTTATTCTCAAGCTTACAGACTTCACATTTCGGCAATGGACCATAGAGTCTTTCAATGTTATCCTCGTTCAGTAACGATCGATCACGTCCACTGCAATAACAATAGGCGCAATGCCTACAAAGTTAGCTTCCAGTTAAAAACCAATAATCTTACAAACAAAACGATTGATGAACTTTGATACCTCAGAAGTATCATTGTTTGGGATTTGACAGTGTTAATGTGAGATTAGCCGATACTGAAGCAGACTTAAATAGTTAAAGCTTCCATAGAAGTGTGTTCTTGGGAAGGATTCTAATCATAGTCTATAAGTACTTTGTTTTTGTGAGTTTATCTCTTGACATATAGAATGACAAGAGATAGTAAAATTGTAACAACAAAATGAGAAACAAAACAACATACATATAGATTTTGTTCTCCTAAAATAGTCTTACAGGCAGATTAGCTGAAGTTACAAAGAATTCTCGAAAGAGGCCTCCACCTATCTGTGTGACATCACTTTCATTCAACATAGTCTCGAACATCTTTGGTAATGGATAACCTATGTAATAAAGCACATTTAGCCTTAACTTGGAAGCATAAACTTGACATTGACATGTGATAACAGGTGTTTTACCCTTGTTATCTAATCCTTGTAGTATGGAGGGTGTGTCAATCTAGCTAGGTTTGTAGCAAACAATCAGAAATGCAATCCAACAAACTAATCCAAGTCTATCTCAAAAACGAGGTGATTCTGTCACAATCAGCTAAAGGATGCAAGCAGAAAAAGTCATCCTGAGGGGTGATACAGATGGTTTATGCTATACCAATTTAACCTCTCGTGCGTATCGTATCGATGTAGCATTTAAGGATCGAATCCACATAGACCAAGTGTTACACTATTGATCTATTAGACAAAAATAGAGCTAAGACAAACAAAGAAATGACGGAGACTAAACAAAACTATAAATGATATGAAGATAAATAAATAAATAAAAGCAACAGGTATTAGGAATTTATCAGGAAATGGAACTCTTGTCAGGGAAACTATTCAGGAACTATTTCTCAACCAATTCTCGACTTGAACAAAGATTCAGATAAACCAACTCTCGATGCGGTTACCCCTCTGTAAATAAATCTAAAGGTCCTAACTTTCGTTGGTTTCAGGCATTATTCGAATAGGTTCAATTATCCACAATCCCTCTTTAACATCAACTCTCGTTGGTTAATGAACGATTGCTCATCTAAACCAAGTCCGATTCTTAACAAACTTCTGGGATGCTAAAAATTTAGATTCATAGATTAGACGACCAGATCTAACCTAAGCATTAAACAAGAATTTAGATGGAAAATCTTCTATTCATCAATCCTATTTGTTCCCTAACAATTGAATCCTAAAACCTTAGAATTCCCTAAACTTGAATGGCAAATTACTCAAACATAATGCAAAGAACAATCAAAGAATAGAAACGGATAAACATAATTGAATTAAAGCGAAATGAGATAGGGTTCGGAAATCTTCTCCAAAAGAAATGATCTTCTCCCTGGGGTTACAAATCTAAAAAACATCTCTGCCAATTGTCAAAAAGCTGCTCTCAAAACTCTCCAAAACTGCTAAAAAGACTGTCACAAACTCTCCAAAAACTGTGTTCTGAAAATGATGAGAAAAAGAGTATATATAGGTACAAAAATAGAAAATTAGGTATCTGCTCGCAGGGCACTGATCGATCAATCAAGACGTTGATCGATCGATCACTGAAGTAGTGGTCGAATTCCAAATTGTTAAGTCGATTGTAAAATCGAGTGCTTCCTTTGCTGTAGGCATTGATCGATTGATCAAGGTGTTGATCGATCGATCACTTGAACGGTGACTTCGAGAAAATGCTCAATTCTCCTCCAATGCAATTCGTCGAGTATGATTCCAATTCTTCGCATTTTGACCTGAAAAGACTCTAAAAATACAGACAAAGACTCTGAAATGAATGTATTAATGAGCTCAAAACCGAAAAATATGAGGTATATCAATTCTCCTAGACTTAGCTCTTTGCTTGTCCTCAAGCGAAAAGAAAACTAAGATTGAAAAAGAGAACTGAAAATACAAGAACTCATTTGTCATAAGATCACTACAAGAATATTTACCTTAGTAAACCACATGAAAACCATACCTGACAACAATGAGACCACCTTGTAATTCCCCCAGACTTTGCAACTGACTCAGACAAACTCCAAAATCCACATAAGCCTATCTGAATTCACTATATTGACCTCCTAGCATTTCTAAGTGTAGTCTCATCGAGGGAATATCAATCAAAGGACACATGGATTCTTCTTCAGCCATAACCTGAACACAAGACTATCTTCCTATGGTTCCTTTCCTCTCATTTCATTTATTTTGCAGCCAATTTTTCCCTACTTACCTAGGGTATCATTTTCTTTTTTCTATCGACTGCTTTCTTTGGTAACTCAAAGAATGTAAGCAAGGGTAGCTTCATTGGAGTCCCCCTCAGTAAGCTAGCAATATTGAAGTAATCGGTACCATCATTGAAGTTATTCTCAGGTTACCAACATTACTTAGACATGAGCAGCGTCATTGGAGGACTTTTACCCTTAGCTTACCATAATACACAAATTTTGTTATATAGTTACTTAAGATTAGGTATAAATGCTTGAAATGATTAAGAGAGGGGAACCATACCCACACAATTAAGTCTTTCAGGACTGAAGAAAGGGATCTGATCTAATTCATACCAATCCCCTTGACAAAAAGATTAAGTCAGGTTAGTGGTGAAGTCAGCAAGGGATAATCCTTCAAGTACTCGAAAGTATTTGTGTAGTGTCGAGAAGTCGCTTAATCTCTAGGTTTTCCAATAGCCATCAAGGCTAACCAATTCTAAGTCAATAGTTACTTAGGTTCATGAAAGTGCAATTATTCGTCAGAAATCATTGTTCCAAAAGATATACGGTTTAGGCTCAATAAAACGCAAATTGACTCAAAAACTATGAAAAATAAAACAAAAGAACAAACGTGTTAGTAACGACAAATCCCCCCAGACTTACTTCGCACCGTCCCGGTGTGAAAACTAAGCCACGAAAGGAGACAGACTCTAAAAAGAAACAAAAAATGAAAGAGTTGAAACGAGTGAACCTGGGTTGAGGATCGATCGATTTGACCTTGATCGAGACAAAGGTGAAGTCTAGGTCGATCAACGGATCGAGCACTTATGTATGATTCTCGTTGATAAATCGATCATGGTTCCTTGTTCCAAATCTGACAAAAACGAAGGTGAAAATAATAAATCAAAATGCAAAGTTCTAAATGCATAATAAGAAATTATGAGCGTTATAGAGTAAAACAAATAGCAATTATCACAAAAGCATACTAGAGAATGAAATCAAAAGAAAATGAAAAAGAGAAATAAACAAGGTTCAAGAAAAATAGAAAGTAGAAGGTGGGAAAATCCAAGGAGCTAATCCAGGCTCTGACTCCTACATTCGCTTCGAGTCCGGCGACGGTGTATTGTACGACGAATAAGTAGCTGGTGGTCTTCATCCTCGGATGCATCATCGGAGTGATGTCCTGCAACGTCGACTTCCTGAGTCTCAGCCCTAGTGCTAGTCTCCGCTTGATCTTCAGATGGCTGTCCTAATGGTAAGGTGACCGGTATCTTCCTTAGCGCCTCCCATAAGCGCTTCCTCATCGAGTGCTTCCTCTTCTCAGTCTCACAATACCAACGTCTGTACTCCCTGTTAGTAAAATCATCAGAGAATGGTAGGATATCAAACTCATCACAGTACTTTGGAATAATGTGCTCAAGAGTCTGAGCGATGTTGGAAGCTGGCTGTGAAGTGGTAGGGGCTATGGAAGTGCGCTTCCGAGGGGTTGGCACTGAACCGGAACCTACTCTCCTTCGGCATCTGCTATGTTCGGATGAGTGAGATGAGGCTCAAATATAACATTCTCATGGCATGTGAGAGATGTGAGTGCTGGAGCTGGAAGCTTACATAAACAAGTTGTACCATCTTGAGCGTAATATTTCCACTTAGTCTTCTCGGTGATGTAGGTGAAACTAGTCAAAACCCCTTCATCCATGTAAGAGAACTTTATGTTCACCTGTGTGTTACTAAGATCAAGCCTGAGATACTCAAACATAGGTGTAAGGAGACTCCCCATAGTCTCAGCTAGCGGTTGGTTCGGTTATCCTCTAAAACGACGTTTCTGAAGTAGATTTGCAAAAGCATACCCCTAGTTGATGTCGTGAGTTCTACCGTCATGAGCAATAGCTTCACCATAGAGATCAGGAATTGCTGGATACAACGCATGGTGTAGAAGTTCAAGCTCAGCCTTGGAAATCTTCGGGTTGATCTCTTTGCAAAGAATAGTAGAACCAAGAAGCTTAGCCACAATCCGAACCACAGGGTTCCTAATATTAGTGAGCTTGGAATGCCGACCCTGAAGTTCTCCCCCGGATAAAATTTGCCACAAAGCATTGGCCTGAACAGAACTCGAAGGTAGTTCGTCTTCAGCTTCTTCCTTGAAGCCATATATTCTGCAAATCTCTCTGATCGTCAATGTTTGTGTAATCCCCTTAAATCAAACATTCAACTATCATAATTCTAGATTAGTCAAATGTATTTGTAGTTGACTTCTAATAAAACCTTCAATTTTATGTTGATCGAACGGATTTATCCCAATGTTAAGTTGTTAAACAGAAATAATTAACTCTATTTAATCCTGTAAATGTTTTCGATTAGTTGAAACACTGAATGATCTTAAATGAGTTAAATATTTATGTTAAATGATTTATCATTAGAGTAAATTGGCTTAATCAATGCAAAGTCCAGAGTTTTAAAAGGAATCAACTAAAAATAATGTTAATATAGTATCAAATTTATAATAAAAAAATGTTTATGAAAAATTATATTTGAATATTAAATTTATATAACAGTTAGAAACAAATCGGATTTGTGAAATTTCTAAGGAAAAGTTAATTGAATAAAATGACATAATCCATAAACAAGATAGTTTCAAGTCAATCTAAATTTAGCATCAATTTTTGAATACTCAATCTACATAATAATACTAAAACTTGAATATTTTGTGGTTATGAGGTGGATTAGCAAGTTTAATTTTTAATTTATGTGTTTCAATCACGTTAACTATTAAGTTAAAAATAAAAGAACCAAATAGCAATTATAACACTTTGTACAATATATGCACAAACATTATTAGGAATGGGTATGCCACCAATAATATCATTCCAAGAAACCTTTAAATCTTGTAAATAATTTGGAAGTAACCAATAATTTATATTACCTTTAAATTTCACAAGTTTCTTTTTAATATATTTTCTATTTATTCCAAGAATGTTCCTCACATTGATACTTAAACATACCTTCTTGTATATGATTTTTATCATGTATCCAAATCAAAACTAAAAAATGGTGGGGGAATGTAGTAGTTTGATGTGTATACATTTTAGCATATTTCACAGTTCTAATATAGTTAATTTNATGTGTATACATTTTAGCATATTTCACAGTTCTAATATAGTTAATTTTGCATCCATATTCATAGCATACTCATCATTTTAGAGCTCTTTTTGGTTCATTTGCATTGTTTGGACTTACATTGCATACGTTGTGCATTTTGGAGTTTTTATCAGGAGTTTTTGGACACATTGGGGACGAGATTATGCAAGAAGTGAGCAAAGATGGACGATTTGCCAATATTATGGCTTGACTCGGCCTAGATACAAGAGTGGGAGGCCAATTCAAGAAGATTTGCTAGAGTTTATGGTTGACTCGGCCTAAGTGCAAGAATGGGAGGCCGAGTCAAGAAGATTTGCTAGAGTTATGATGTTGACTCGGATCCGTTGGTGAAGTCATGTGGCCGAGTCAAAAAGAATGTGCTACAATTGATGTTGACTCGGGTCCGTTGGTGAAGTCACGTGGCCGAGTCAGAGTAATTTGCCTTGAGGAACCAATTGGAGCTGAGTATGATATAAGGATTGATGAGCTGGCAGCTGAATCATGTATTTTATATCCGACTCACCCACGGAGGTGAAGTCACATAGCCAAGTCGGATGAACTTTATGTTTTTATTGACTTTGACTCTTTAGGATTTTGTTACTAAAGGTATAAATACCCCTCTTTGGTATACAGAAAGAGTAATCCACGTTTTTATGCCTCTTTTGTGTTAGACCTGATTTTCATTCTCTCCTTTGTAATTTCCATATCAACACTCTTCCCTTTGCAGTTTTTGAATGCAATTTCAGTTTCCAAATCAATCTTGTTTATCTTTGTCTTGCTTTATGATTATGTTGCTTATTTCATTTTCTCTGCTTTTACCTTTGTTTATGGATTCTGAGTATATTCTAGGGTTATTGAGGATGGGTTAGATTAGTGAGGAATCCTTAGTCTCCTGGATGCTTAAGCATAGTTTTACATAGATCTCTTCTGTTTTAGTGTTCTTAATGCTAATTTCTCTTTGATCAATTGAGATTAGATTCTGGGAACTTCCACACCCAGAAGGTGTTTGATGAAAGTCCTGAACAAACTAATTTCAGAGATTTGCATATCTAGCCTAAGAGATTAGTTGTCTAGAGTGTTTATTGGCTTTAGTAAGTTGTTTCTTCATGTCTTCTTGATTATAATTCGCTAATGAGAATTAGGTTTGATTGTAGTCTGGTTGAGATTGTTTGCCATGAGAATGGATTCATTTACTTGTGAACTTGCTGTCTAGAGATCACCTCTGTTTGAGTTTTGTTAGGCATCTTTGGTAGATTAAAGAGCTTCACTGATCCATGTTTCCCATCCTTGAGACCTGCTTATCCTGCTGATTTACTCTTGCTATTTAGTGTTTTGTATCGTTTTGTTTCTGTTCTTCTTATTGCTATCTGATTTTGGTTCTGTGATTCTTATTCCTATTTACTTTGGTTGTTTGTTAGTTTATTTGCTCAATAGGTTGATAGTATAATCAATATCTGAATTGGTTTTAATTAGATAAGTTGAATTGCATCCTAATTGTTAGTTGCTCTCCCATTGGATTGACCCTTTCTATATTGCAACGATGACAATGCAGTAGGATATTTGAGATAGTTAAATCTTTGCATCATAGTTACATTAACAAAATGTAACTTCACTAAAGGCAAATATTGGGGACTGTAATTCATTTTTGTTTGTTTAAATGTTTTTAGGACTTTTGTTTAAGTTATATTTGTGTGTTTAAATGTTGTAAAAGTGTTTAATTGAGTGAAATTTTGTTTTACAATTGCATGTGAAAATGTTGCTCTATTCTGGGATATAAATACTTGTCCAATTTCTAAACGGACAAACCTAAGTGATTTAGTAACCAATATCGAAAAAGTTTTACAAGATTTGCGTACTACAAGTTCCAAAGTTCTCATATATACTCTTTCTAGCAAAAAGATTATATGTGGAAATCCAGAATCTAAGCGTCAGGTTTTTGAGTTATAAGGTTTTGAATATATTGATGCAATGGAAATAAAAACTTATTGCTCAAACTACAAATCTAAAGGTTTGATGGAAGGTGATAAGCCTAACACTGGTACACCAGATTTTGTGTTAGAAAACAAGATTTTTGAACATTTCCTTGAAAACAAGCAAAATGTTTTGATAATTTTGGGTGATTATCGTTTTGAAAAGATGATGGTCTATCTATATAATGGAGACTTATGGTATTTCTAGCAAAGTGTAAGGATACACCAGATAATATTAAGGAAAATGTATTGTATACATGGAATTGAGAGAGTATGCAACTGATGTGTATACATATTAGCATATTTCATAGCTTTAATATAGTTAATTTTGCATCCATATTCATAGCATAATCATCATTTTAGAGCTCCTTTAGGTTCATTTGCATTGTTTGCATTTGCATTGCATACATTGTACATTTTGGTGTTTTATCAAGAGTTTATCGTCAACTTGGCTATATTGGTGAAGTCAGAAAATCAACTTGGCCATTTTGGTGTAGTCACAAAGTCAACTCGGCCATTTTGGTGTAGTCACGAAGTCAACTCGGCCATTTTGGTGTAGTCACTAAGTCAACTCGGTTTGGAAGGTGAAGTCAGAGGTGAAGTCAGGTCCAACTCGGGTCCGGAGACCAAATCTTTTGTCAACTCGGCCATTTTGGTGTAGTCACGAAGTTAACTCGGCCATTTTGGTGTAGTCACGAAGTCAACTCGGCCATATTGGTGTAGTCAGGAAGTCAACTTGGCCATATTGGTGTAGTCAGGAAATCAACTTGGCTATATTGGTGTAGTCAGGAAATCAACT